>MU227804.1:1325465-1342940 GCA_018584345.1 Thuja plicata
ATAGTATCCACAACATGAAATATATAACTCATAACACAAAATTTTGGTAACCCAGAAACCCAAATAGGTAAAACTGGGGTGGGGATGACACCCACAAAATCTTCACTACTGCAGCAATAAAGTGTGCATGTTAGGGCTACAAAAGTTTGATTACAAAATGCAATCTACCTGGTTAAAGGTTTGTTCGGTTAAGAACTAAAGATTATTACAATCTACCTTGTCAAAGGATTTCAACTTACAGTAAAGTAAGCACTCGGCTAAGAGATTTAAAATGGTCTGCTAGAACCACTCTATTAAGAGATTTCACCTGATACACTTGTTAGAATGTTTCAAATAGTGATCCTTCGTTATGAACTTAGATGCTGATGATGAGTCTTCTCTTTCCAATACCTTCTGTGATCTCACAATCTGATATGTCTTTACTCTATTTTTTTTTATTGCTCTATTATTCTGCTTGATCTAAGCTTCTTCTCAAAATAACTCACTGTTCATCTTTTATGAACACAACAACCCTTCTCTCACACACTGTATATCTCTCTCTCTCTCTCTCTCTCTCTCTCTCTCTCTCTCTCTCTCTCTCTCTCTCTCTATTTATTTTTTCTATGGTTAGAAGCAATCTTATATGTCTTTATGGATCTGGTAGCGATATCTAGATCAACGATCAAGATCTATTATTTATGCCCCCAAGGCATTCTGATTTCCTGATTGGCTTCATGCCATGCATAGTATAAAACAATTAAATGTGTAGTTAACTCAGTAGAAAAATATTAAATGCATACATATGTTGGCCCAAATCTCATACAAGTCAGCCTAAACATTTCACATCAAAGTTATAATCAATCCTGACATGTATGCAAAAACTGTTCTGCTCAGCACTTAATATTCTACTCGGTTCGACATGATGTAACTCATAAACCTAAAATTTTCTTGGCAATGTTGCTCGACCTTGAATGTTTAGCTTGGCCATAGTGATAACCAACTAAAACTACCTAAGTAAATGACAATCTCCCTCTTTGATATTAGTGGCAAAAAGACACTTATCATTTCTTTCGATTCTTTCCATCCAAAATGTTGCCTAAGTACACAATGCACTCCCCCTAGGAATGTACACCATACTACATATACAATTTTACATAGTATACATGCCTTCAAATTTTTTTTTTACATTGATACCTATACTGATCTCCTTATGCTGTATCCATGTCAGTCTTGTCACCTTTACTAATCTCCTTACGTTGTATCCCTGTCAGTCCTGTCAGATTCCCCCTTGTTTTTGTCACTGATTGCAGGTGGGGTCAATTTATACTTATCCAAAAAAAAATTATGAAGTTGTAAGGTAGACACAAATGCAGTGTCCCAACTATCCTTAACAAACTTCGAAATCTCTACTTTGACCTGTAGCTTGACAACTAGACTTACTAAACTTTCTGCAGTGGAGAGATGCAAATTTCTCTTAATCAATTCTTTTGCAGCTGTTAGTTCTTTCTGAATTACCTCTAGATGAGGTATCAGGTTTGTCTGGATAGTAATCAATTTGGTCCTAATCTGACCATCTTCAACCATGAGCTTGGCTATCCTCCTTTGTGTATTTGTCAATCTATTAAAATGTAAGGAGCTAGTGCTACCATCCATACTTAGTGACCTTCCAGTTGACTTTAAGTCTAATTGTAATTTCTCTATGGCCTGTAGATTATCCTTTGTGAAAAATTCAACATCACATAACTTCTTATACAAAGAATAAACATTATTTTCAACTTCCTCCAAGATTTCTACAGGAGAAGAAAGTTCAATCTTCTTTACCACAATCTCTCCTCAGATTTTTTCCAGTACTTTGTTCTCAAATTTCCTCTCGGACCATTGCAATAACTTTTCATTAGATTCAATGTTTTCATCATTCACCTTTTGCACAATATGAACTAACTGTTCAAGAATAGGAGCTTTAGTATTGTCATATTCAATGTTATGTAACACCTGCTTTTGCTTCTGCTCTCTTTTCATTTCTTCCTTGCTTTTCTTCCTCTTGAGTAATTCTTGAAGAGTCTCAATCTGTTCATAAGATAAAACATTGGTATCCCATGGTGGAATCACAATAACTTCATCTAATGTGACATTAGGAGTGGGAGACTTCTTCCTCATAATTTTCCTCCTCTTAAGTTCTAGTGAGCTACAGCTCATCTTTATTTCCTCAATACCTTTTCCTATATGAGTAGTAGTCACCATTACATTTTCCAATTCAGTCAAAATTTCCCGTTGATCAGGCGTACCTCTTGTTTTGATTCTAGTGGGAGTAGATGATGTCGAGTGTGGTAAACCAACCAACACTTGCACTGCCTCATGTTCCTTAGGTTCATTTTCAGTATCCCTTATCTCCTCACCACTATCTAAGACAGTTTTCACAACCTCTAAAATAGGTGAATTTTGTGTAATTACCTCTTGTTCATCTGTTTTCTCCTTTTCTCCTTCCTTTGGTTCAATTTTATCCTTAGGTTTCTCTTGAGTTCTCTCTTCATCTTCCTCTTTACTCTTCTCTCCTTCAGCCTTAGTAGCCTTAATAGGTGATTCTATACTTGTGTCTCTCGGCTCATCTTGACCCTCGACATCCAAATTGCTAGAGTCATCAATTGTGACATCAATTGGACTGTCTATTGTCAGATCAACAATGTTTACTATCTCTATTTTTTCTATCGGTTCTGCTCCAGTCTTGTCAAGCTTAGTAGAAATTTTCTCTTTTTCTTTCTGTGGTGTAGGGGTGGTTTCAATTTCTTTAGCCTTCAGTTCAGATGTTCCTTCAGCGGTCTTCTTCTCTTTTGGAGCAATCAATCCAAATATTTCCTTCCAAATCCTATTACTCTGCTATACTACACTTTCAATATCATTTTTCAAAATAGCATAACCTCTTTGTTTAGGTATGAATTTATGCTTATACTCCTCAACAAATTTTTCTCTCTGTTTCTTAGTCAGCTCAGGAATGACTTGAGCTAATGTGCCTTCTCGAATCTGTCTCTCTCTTGTAAGTGCAAATTCCCATTTGCTAGATACAAACTCATATAACTCACTGGGCACATTGTTTCCTATCTCTATAGAAGTGAACTTGAAATTGCACATCATATCTAATAGTGCCTCTTGAACTTTGTGCTTATCTTCTAACTTCAATTTCTCATATTTGATAAAGTTAAAACCAGATAACCCTATAGAATTTCTCAAATTCTCACATACCTCATTAATATTAGCTGGTCTCTTGAATGGTGTTGTTGGTATGTTGTTGGGTTCATCAATTTTAGTCTTTTCTTCATCACTTTCTAGATCCATATGTAGTTTCCTTCTAGGTCTCTTTACCTGTAGGCTTGGCACAACCTTTGTTGCAAATTTAGTCTTTGATCCAGAACTACTCTCTCCAACCTTCTTCTTTGCATATACATTTGTTTACATTGCTAGAGATGTAATAGTAGATGCCCTTGTCCTTGGATGATTGGCAATGGGAGGGGTAACTTTAGGTTTTGCTTGACTCAGCTTGGTTACCTTGGCTACTGTTGGTTTCATTCCTTTTTCCTTAACATGAATCTCTTCTTCAGATTCACTAACTTCTACTTCTTCTTCTTCAGATACATCTTCTCCTTGTCTAGTAGATATGCCTAGAGGTGCATCCTCTAGCTCCTCATCACTCGGCAATCCAACCATTTTCTTCAGATTTTTCACAATCTTTTTCCTCTTTCTCTCCATGGTTCCTGCCTTAAGATTCATAGATATCTTTGCATTAGCTTCATCATAATTTCCAAATCTCTTTGCTTTTGTATCAATATCCTCTGATAGGAGTGTTGTGATAGCTGCTAATGTTTCATCAATGTTAACTTCATAGGGAAATGGCTCCAGCCATGATACCCTAGGTGTCACAGCCTGAATGTATGTGTAATCTATGTCAACTAGAAAACATATCTCCTCATAGTGCTTTTCCACAAGTGAATTAGGAATTTTAGACCTCAACCTCATTCTCTTTTTGAATTCCACAAAGTAGTTTCCCATAATACTATTGAAATTACTTCCTAATTGTTGAATACATTCACTAATCTGCACAGTAATAGGTATATCCTTCTTCCAAACAATATTTCCCAGTGTAGGAAATGATTTTTGTACATAGAAGAATATGTAAACTAGTAAAGAGAAAAACTTACATGATGAGATTTTAGCTTTTCTGATCGATAGTAAGTTCTTGGCTAGTTGTGTCAATTGCAGCTCGGTAAGGTCATAGGTGTGATTCTTCTTGACTATCTTCCATGCTTGGTCCACAACTGTGTAGGGAACACTATCCAGTTGGATCGACTGATAAAAATTATATGCAATCACTCTCACTCCAAAGTCAAGTTCTAAATATTCAATTGTAGAGATAGTCATACCTCTATTATTCCAAACAGCTCTAGTATTAGCTTTTATCTCTTCCTTACTTTGATCTCTCACTGTTCACTTTCCACTGATAACAAGATATCTAGTTACTCGATGAATAATATCTTTATTGATCCTAACTATTCCATTGTCCAGCCACATATGCATAATATGAACTTAGCTTAGAAAAACCTTGATCCATTCATCCTTGAAGTCTGGCAAAAAATCTAGGGCACTTTAACCCTTTGTCGGCTAAATGCTTGAATATATCTTTTAAAACTCTATTTTTGCACAACTTGTTGTAGGATTTCCTTAATTCACTATCACCTACTTCGCCAATCTTAACCATGTAACAAGATCTAACATTGTTGATCATAAGTACCTTTGGTGGAATAGATGAGAGGGCTCTGTTCAAATCACCTAAAATTGCACTTTCGGGAATGGCTCAAAAGTTAGGAGGTGCACATGCAGCACATCTTACTAGCTGAATTTGTTTCAGCTCCTCCTCCATTCCTTTGACTGGTGTAGAAGAGCTTGTAGCCATGATCTCTAAAATTAGGGTTCAAAAATTAAGAACAGGGTACCTCGGCAAGTAACACTTTGCACTGTTCACCTTAGGATTGCCAACGGCACGCTGATGAGATTTTTGAAACAAACTTTACTAATATCAATTCTGCAACTTCTTTGATTGCTTTGTGAATACTGAAAATTGCAAGGTAAAATGAAGAATAAAATGTTCATCCTTATATAGACTCGAAAGGTCAAGGTAGGTAATCAATAAATATTTTTTCTGTTAGGTTAGTGCAAACCAGCTATCATTGGCCGACTAACACAACTTGCATACCACTCAGATCACCATACTCGACCATCACAAAACTTACTTGGCCAACCAACTCGACACCTATAGTGTAGTTAACTCTTCTCGACACTTGTCACAAACATGTCCTGGTGCATCTCAACACATGCAGATATGGAATTTGGCACATTTACATGTTAGGAACTGATGTAAGATTTGAAATTTAAATGCAGTTCCTTACATACCTCTATTGCTCAGTTAGAGATGGTGTGATCACCTAATCCATTAGATTGGGTGACCTCGGCTTTAGTGGTTTCACTACTGCTCGACTCTATTTTCCTTACCCATGTCTGGTTCATCTGTGCTCTTATTTCCTCAATAGTAGGAGCAAGTACTCTTTTCCTACACTCTCTCTTAGTGTGACCAATCTTCAAACAGCTAAAGCAGACTAGACTTCCATTCATCCAACTCTTAGATTTCCCTCTGAAATGTGTCTTTAATCAATCTTCAGGTGCATGTCCATATTCTTCACAGTAATGACAACTCTGCCTTGTATTATAATCACATTTTTAAGTGTTGCCTTTCCTAGGTGGTTTTGTTTGTGTCTTTGATGTCCATTGTTGTTTAGCATTGGATCTACAGTCTTGTGCTTTATGACCATGTTTCTTACACTTGTAACAATAACCATTAAATCTTGGTTTGGGTGGTGCATCACTTGCTTCAGCCCAACATTCATGTGCTTTATGTTCATATTTCTTGCAATTAAAACTATAAACATTGAACTTAGGTTTAGGATTGCACTTACGTGTCTAACTTCAGCAAATTCTTGTTGTATGACCTAGTTTTCCACAGTGGTGGCAAACAGGCTTGTTGTGCTTTGTCTTTGCATTCCTCCTTTCACCATTCTTAGATGATTCTCCTTTCTCAGTAGATGTTTTTAGTTTAGTGTGACCTAATCTAGAAGAATCTTTTTGTCTTCTTGATGCTTCCATCAAATTCTCAAAATGAGTCAAAGCTTCATTAGGTTTATTTAGCCTTTCATCCAGTTCCTTCTCAGATCTCAAATCATATTTCAATTGATTGTTCTCAGATCTTAGATTCATCATTTCCACATCTTTCCTACTAATCTCCTGATTTGCATGTAGAAGTTGATTTCCCATGTCAACCTGATTGATTGTCATCATTTGCACATCATGTGTCCTTTCATCAAGTTTGAAATTTATCACTCTTTTATCTTCTTCTACCATAGCTTTTTCATCTTCAACTTTCTTCTTTTGTTCCACTACTTCACATAGTCTCACTGTCTGCATTTCTTATTCTCTTTTCAAGTTTATGACTTCTTCACATAGTACATTGCTCTTTTCCTATAGATCTACAATTGCTGCATCACTCTTAGTAGAATCTCCATTCTGAAATAGATTTGCAATGTCATCTTCCTGATAATGAGTATCATTCATTTGTTTGGCCAAATCTTTCCTAGTTGTCAAATATTTCTTCAATTCCTGTCTTGCTATCTCAAGCTGATGTAATGCTAGCTGAATCTCGATCTTCTGATTATCAATGACTTTACCCAGCTTGTAAACCTCCATCTCAAGATCTGTACTCACAAGCTAATTAAAAGCTTTTGTAGGAGGACTGCGCTCTAATACCAATTGTTGGAAGTAAAATAATGGGAAAGCAAGATACTAAGAGGGGGGGTGAATCAGATCTTAAAACTTAACCACTTAAAACAAAATGATCCATATTCATACATATATGAATTTAACCTAACATCAGATAGTATCCACAACATGAAATATATAACTCATAACACATAATTTTGGTAACCCAGAAACCCAAATAGGTAAAACTGGGGTGGGGATGACACCCACAAAATCTTCACTACTACAGCAATAAAGTGTGCCTGCTAGGGCTAAAAAATTTTGATTACAAAATGCAATCTACTTGGTTAAAGGTCTATTCGGTTAAGAGCTAAAGATCATTACAATCTACCTTGTCAAAGGATTTCAACTTACAGTAAAGTAAGCACTTGGCTAAGAGATTTAAAACGGTCTGCTAGAACCACTCTGTTAAGAGATTTCACCTAATACACTTGTTAGAATGTTTCAAGTAGTGATCCTTTGTTATGCACTCTGATGCTGATGAAAGATCTGCTCTTTCCAATACCTTCTATGATCTCACAATCTGATATGTCTTTACTCTATTTTTTTCACTGCTCTGTTATTCTTCTTGATCTAAGCTTCTTCTCAAAATAACTCACTGTTCATCTTTTTATGAACACAACAACCCTTCTCTCACACACTGTATCTCTCTCTCTCTCTCTCTCTCTGTTTCTTTTTTCTAGGGTTAGAAGCAATCTTATATGTCTTTATGGATCTGGCAACAAGATCTAGATCAACAATCAAGATCTATTATTTATGCCCCCAAAGCATTTTGATTTCCTGATTGGCTTCATACCATGCATAGTATAAAACAATTAAATGTGTAATTAACTCAGTAGAAAAATATTAAATGCTTACATATGTCGACCCAAATCTCATACAAGTTGGCCTAAACATTTCACATCAAAGTTTGAATCAATCCTGACATGTATGCAAAAACTGTTCTGCTTGGCACTTAACATCTCTGTCGCTCAACACTTAATATTCTACTCAGCTCGGCATGATGTAACTCAACAACCTAAAACTTGCTCGGCAATGTTTCTTGGCCTTGAATTTTTAGCTCGGCCACAGTGATAACCAACTAAAACTGCCTAAGTAAATGACTAAGTGTTGGTCACTAATCATCAACAAAACTTAGGGATTAACAACAATTGGGTGAAGGAATGACATTTCTCTGCCAATTGGGATATGAAACTTTTGATAGATTGTAGCCCTCCTTGAAAATACCTCAATTGAATAATATTCCTTGGTTCCCCTATTTCCATAATAGCTTTAAATTTAGTGGGATCCACCTCTATTCCTTTTGTTGGCATAATGTATGCTAGCAATTTCCTTGATTGAACGACAAAAACACACTTTTTGGGATGTAGGCTCACCTTGAATTATTCCAACATTGTAAATATTTTTTCAACTATGGGTAGATGTTCCTTTCTAGTATAATATTTTGTAATAATATGATCCACATAATCCTCCATAAATGTGTGCATCATGTCATGGAACATGGTTGTCATTTCCATTTGATAGGTTGTCCCAACATTTTTAAGACCAAATGGAATTACATTACAACAGAAAGTACCCCAGGCATAGGTAAAATACATCTTATCTTGATCTTCTGGAGGTATATTTATTGAATTATTGTCACTAAAGCCATCCATTAAGGAGAACATAGAATTATCCTCTATGAGATCTACTATAGTATCAATGTTAGGAAGATGGAAATCATCGTTGGGACATGCTTTATTTAAATCTTGAAAGTTTGTACAAATCCTTATACTTTTGTCTATTTTGGAAACAAGTACTATATTCAAAATCTAGGCTACATAAGGAATAGGCCTAATAAATCCTATGTCCAAGAGTTTCTCCAACAGAGCTTCTTTAACCAATAAGGCTACATGTGGATTCATCTTTCTCAACTTCTTCTTTACTGGTTTGACTCTTGGAGCTATGTTAAGATGGTGCTTTATTATATTTAGATCTAATCCCAGTATATTAGCATATGGCCATGTGAAATTCACTTGTCTTTCTCTAGAAAGGTTGATAAATTTCTCCCTTTCTTTTGTGGACAAATATGTGGCTAAATTGACGATCTTTGGTTATGTCTTTGTTCCAATGTTTATCTTTTATGTTGGCTCTATCAATATAGCTAATATTTCTTCATAATGGTCAAGAAAAGTGTGAAATATCTCATCCTTGGGTGCCTCAATTGGGTTTTCACCTTTAGATATGTCATTTATTTTTACTATTTTTGGATCTAGTATTGCCACATGGTGGTTTCCACCACTAGATCTTTAATTTTCTCTTGTATTTTTATTTTTTCTTTGCCGACTGAGAAACTTGACACTTCCCCCCATTTTTACCTCTGGATAGGATTCATTTGTGGAGGAATGTTAAACCAAATTTAATTATATGGATATGGAATGGTGATGCAGAGTAGGCAACCAGAATAACAACAATCCCAACTCACTAAGTATTCACTCTTTTGACACAACTCCCAAATCAACCTTCAATTGGGTTTCTAATTTCACCTATACCATGGAAAGTCATGAAATATATACTTCTATAGATTTATAAGTATTATTTCTACTTAGGATACCTCACACTAATCCTCTGAACAACTTTGCACCCTTCACTCAAAGGTTGGGGTCAGAAAGCACTAAAACTATCTTATTGGCAAGTAGCCCTAACCAATCAGTTTTCAATGACAAATCCAAACTTCTCTAAAGAATCCCTTAAAACAATTGTGGATTTAGATACCATTTTTGGATATTAGACAAAATCCAAAGGATTAGATCCTGAATCTTGTCTTTCACATCCAAACCCTTACCAAAGGACACAGACCTAATATGCCTAATTAGGACTAGTTTCCAAAGGGGGTCCTAATAAATGGGTTCACATAACCAATATAACTACTTGTATATGTTATCCTACACTTAAATTCACTATATACACAATTCAAATGATCCTAATCACTCACTGGTGTGACTGTCTCATCTATTCTCCTTGTTTCTAGACTAAACACATGGACTTGTTTAGCCTAGGGCTTGGTGGGAAAATCACCATCATGTACACCTTGATCCTTCCCTTTAGGATTCCTAAATTAAACCTCCCTAAATTTCCTTCCACTGGGATTCATGGATTTTCCACAGTGGAATTGCAAGTTAAGGCTCCATCTCTCACTAGACCCTATAAACAAGGGCTTCCTGGACTGTATCCACCAATTTGAACATGAATCTCTCCAAACTCCACAAAATTGGTTGAAACCAACTACATTAGAACATTAACTCACAATACTATGCAAATCCTTCAAATTTTCATCAAAGGTAGTCACCAATAGATTGTACAGTATGGAAAATTATAGAGTTTAAGCAAAAGTCAGGGTTTTATTCATTTAAATCTCCACCAAACTTCATACATCGACCAAAACCTATCATGGATGATCAGATTGGACCTAAATAGGTCTCTCCCAATGGCTACAAATTTTTTTCAAAAAATTTTGGCCATTGGTTTCCAAAGTGAAACTTCTCGAGCAGCTTTTTAAAAGTTGCATAGCAACTTTTAAATGTTGCTTGACAACATTTACATCTTTTGAGCACTTTTTAAAAAATAGACTCTAATGCTTCTATATGAGGTTTTAGGATCTTTAAATCCTTAAAAAACATCATTTATACCTAGATCTACCTTCAAACCACCTAAATACCCTATTCTAACCCTTAATATGCCCTTTGGTCTAAGTAGGACTCTAGGCTTATAAAACACCTTAGAGCCTATTAGTCTTACAAATGGGTCCAAGGTTACATAAGATGATACCACTAGATCCAATCCTTTATTCCTATCTACCAAACACTTTATTACATTAGGTTTCCCTACACCAAATGGTCATCTTGGAATGTATGTATATCACTTGTCACAAGTTGTTCCTAATCAATCAATTCAGGATGAACAAGGGTAAAGGGTCAATAGGAAAATTTGGGTCTATGAGAGTTATGGTCATTATTTCATTTGTAGGTTCATACATTTTATCTCTCAAATAAATTACACATGTTTCCTTGATATTGTCCATAGAGCTAGGATTAAAATCTCCCTCACTAGATTCCTCTCAAGTTTCCTACGAGAAAAATTGGTGTACGTTAAACCTAGAGCTAGACTCTCCTAAGAAAGAGGGAAAACAAGGCTCTCCTACCCATTCTTCATTTGTACTTGAAATTTATTTTGGTGTAGAAGTATAAGCATGAATAATATCCACCTCTTTTTCATGACAAGATTCCTCAGATAATGAATCTCATTCATATTCATTTGAATCATCCTCACCTTCTGAATCTAACATGTTTATGTGTTCATAAGATTAGAAGCATTCTTTTGACAATAACCTTTCTCATGATACCCATTCATGATTTTTCATCACTAGACCTCCATATGGGATGTATAGGTTCCAAGAACCCTTTATTCCTTTTCCTAAAGGTCCCTTTCCTTTGTAACCTATTTTTTGTATAATGTGAAGTCCTTTCCCATATTGATGCGTGGGAATACTAATGTTTTACACCCTTTCATTGGTTTCTTCCTCATCCTTATATAGCCAGTTTAGTACATTATTTTCTTCTTCTATCTTTGTTGATGTAGTAGCCCTGACAAAATTATCATTATATTTATGAGGAAGTGTCTGATTTGGTTTAACCAAAGGTTTTCCATGATATTTTGGGTAAATGGGTAGGTCTACCATGGATAAGAAATATTCTCCCACTCGATTATGAAGAATTTTTAATTTCTTCTCAAAACTTTTCATTAGAGTATCCATTTTATAATAATGGGTTTCTTTTTCTTTCCCTTTTTCCAACCTAGTAATTTTTTAATCTTTCTCCTTTTGAATAAGGATATTAGAATTGGAGGATTCAAGATCTTCATTTTTGGAAGGTAAGAGAATAACTTCTTTGCCTTTACTGGATAGGGATACATTATCATTATCACTTTTTAAACTAGTGACCTCATCTTTTTATTTTTTCCCACTCATGGTATGGTGACCTTATCCTAGGATATTTCTCCTTAGCTTTTTCTAAATGTGAAGTAGATGTAGAAGCCTCACTATTGTGTGGCACAAAAGAATTTATAACCGATTTGATGTTATTGCAGTATTGGAATGGGTTAAGATCTCCACTGATTTCTATTTCCTATTCAAGATAAGTAAGTTTTAGACATTGATGATAGGTTGATGGAAAAACTTGCATCTCATGAATTTTTGTCCCACCCAACAATATGTTATAGGTCAATTTGAGATCAAGTACCTGGAAAATTGTTTCTTTCAGAATAGGTCCTACTCGAATAGGTAGAATGTCCATCCTTTGGAGGATTTATCTTCATCATCATATGATTTAATAATTATTTTTCTCTTAGGATCCACTGCCTATTCAAAATATTCCAAGGCTTTCACAAGATTTAGAGTACAAATATTTAGGCCAACATCTCCATAGATCACTACTCTCTTGACCCTATGCTTTTGGATTAGGACTTCAATATGCAAGGTAAATTTTTTTGAATGATTGAGGGACATATCATCTTTCTCAAAAAAGGATAGGAAATGTGGCACAATAAGATGACTGACCATGTTTTGAAATTGGTCCACATCCAAATTATTAGGAATCATTGTATCAACCAAAGCCTTTTTTAGGATTTCTTTATGCGTGGGTGAAATCTTTAACAACTCCAAGATTGATATCCATGTGGGAGTTTTTTGAATTTGATCTATTAAATTGTATTGCTTTGGTAAAAAACATGGAGGATTACGTCTTTTTATGGTGTTGGAAGTTTTAGAAAAAAAAAATTGTATTCTTTCCCCCGAGTAATGAAATTGGTGGGCTCTTTGTTGTGTTTGTCTTTTACCACTATGACATTGATGATGTTCTCATAACTAGATAAGGAATTGATATTATTGTCATAGGTATGGGAAAAATTTACTTTGTGGTCTCCCTTTTTATTGTATTGATTATTTTTTGAAGATTCACCCTTGTCATTATTTAGAAAGGGATTTTTGAATGTATTATGATCATTATTTTTGGGTCCATCAACTTAAATAATACCATCATCAATGAGGTCTTGTACCACATGTCTCAACCTCATACATTTGTTCATTTTGTGCCCTTTATTATGGTGATATTCACAATGATTAGAATCACTCCAACATGATGGATTCACTTGAGGTTCATATGGTCTCGCCTCTGGTAAAGTTACGATTTTTTTGGTAATGAGTGTTCTTAGGGATATCTCAAGTGTTTCCCCCTATGGGGTAAACTTTATCCTTGGTCCTAGAGTAAATTGAGCCATAAATTTGGTTTTAGGCTTGGTGTTTCCTTGATTTTTGTTGAAAGAGTTGTTGTTAAAAGGATTATTGTGGGATTTGTTGACATTATTAGTTGGAATAGTGAAACCACTTTAAAGATTGAAAGGTTTTCGTTTGAGATTGTGAGCTTCTAGTACTTTGTCATTGACTAAATTCTTGTTGGTATTCTTCAACCAAAACTTTGGTTTATTGTTATTGTTATTGCTTGAAGAATTATTGTTGAAGTTAGAATTTTTGTTATTTAAAAAAAAATTGTTATCCTTGTAAAGATTTAGTTCACCATTTCTTACTAAAGCATCTTCTATTTTAATCCCATTTTCTATAAGTTTTTTAAAGCTTGGTGGACAATTAAGTTGTAACTTGTAGTTCATTATTGTGCTTAAGTTGTTTATAAATATATCCATCTTTTCTTTTTTAGGTATAATTCATGGATATTTAGCAAATACTCTTCTCCATATTTGTAGAAAAATAAAAAAGGCTTCTCCACTTCTTTTCTTAGTATTACATAGGTCTAACATGGTAATTTCTTGTTCAATGTTGTAGGAATACTAATTGACAAATTTGGATATCAATTACTCAAAAGTCTTTATACCCAGAGGTAAATTTGAAAACCATTCCATTGTTTTCCCCCCAAGGCTTCTGGGATACATACTCATTAAATAGGTGGGTTCATGGAGAAATTATATACTCAAGGTGTCACATTCCCTTATGTGGTATTGTGGGTCCATTGTAACCATATACTTGTCATACTTGGGAAATATCATTTTTTGTGGAAAATGTTTCATAAATAGGTTCTTATAAAATGGGAAAGGGAAATAGGATTCTATTGAGAATTATTTTGGGGCGGCCGCTTTCCTCATTTTATCCATTTGTGCTTGTAAAGGTTTGATTTTTTGATTCATAGGTTTTAAAGGAGTGCTTTCTTCCTCATCCGATGTTAATTTGGATGTGTCAAAATCATGAAAAAGTTTAACCCCTAATTGAGATAAGGTTAGGAAATATCTATATTTATCTCTTTCTAAGATATTTTCCATCATCTTTATAAACATAGAGTTTTGAGTAGCTTCATTAACCTTTTCTTCGGTTAATTATTCATTATGATTGTTATTAATTTCTCTCATGTTATTAGCTTCATGCCACAAATTTATCGCCATTAAGATTTCTTCTAATTATTCCTCTTAATTATCTTCTTGAAAAGGTTGGGAATGAACAGTCTCGTCTAGATAAGGTATTTATTCTCTAAGCACGGTTTTTTCTTCTTGTAAAGACAATTTAATGTAATGGGATCTTGTCCAAACTGGCGTGAAAATAAATTTTGGATCTTTGTTGAAATATTATCCTTTTGAGAAGAATGATGATGTTTATTAACTTTGGATCTTTTAATGGATGTTGTTTTCTTCAAGATCATGTATCATCAAGCATAGAAATTATAAATACACATGTTTTCTAACCTTGAAAAAGATACACATAAAAGTGTATGTTCTCAAATGTTTTTAACAAGGTCTCCACAAGAAAACACTTCAATCAATCTACCTATGTTCAATTTGGTTCAACATGGATTGAAAAGGTAGGCTTTATAATTTAAATAGGTTTTAATAAAGCATTTCATTCAAAGACATCTTATGAATGCATTGCAAGGCCTCATGGTACCGTAAACTCTATTTAGGTCGTATAAACTGCCAGAGGAGAACATGCATAAGATACTTTTTTTTTTCCTTTGAAGAATTAACTTCAAGAAGTTATTTGTTTATAGTGGATCTGATAAAGCTGGCTTTAGCTCTATTTCCACTTTAGGGTGTCCCTCTCACTGACTATGTTAAAGCACTTGGGAAGTGAGCCTTCTAAGTTTTGAATCTAACTACCATGGTCAAGAAAGATATTAAATGAAATAAAAAGTAGGTCTAGGAGTTTGATCACCTAAGAAGGATGAGAGCATATCCATATTAATCTTCACTCCCAAACACTATTAACAATATTCTTTCCCAAGCCTTTAATCTAAAAAATTAGAGCATACTTGGTGTTTTGATCAGCTTAAAAATTTTAGAGCATAGGCCTAATGCTTTTTATTCACAAACAAAGAGGCTTTATTTTAGTGTTTGTTCGCTCCTTAACCTTTATTTCTATTGTCAAATTTGACATGTTTGGCATTTTGATAAACTTAAAAAGTTGAGAGCATAAGCCTAATGATTTTTTTGACAAACAATAATAGGTTTATATTTAGGATAGATTTCAAGTTTGAAATGTCACAAGTTAAGTAAATGACTTGAAATCAAATGGCTTTAGTACTCACCTTGTTCGAAGCTTATGCACATTTTTTAGAATGTTCTATTTTTCATACGTATCTCGGTGATTGTTCCCACTCCTAAGCATCCCCTTCACAAATGATAGTTTGACACAAGACAATCGAAAGTGAATAAAATCACAAATATTTTCACAAAACTTGAAGGAATTTCAAAGCCAAATTTGTGAAAAAGATATAAAAAGGAGAAGCATTATTGTTGATCATAGGAATATTGTAGAAATCTTGATACAAATGTAGCGTTTCAAGGTAATGATTATATGCTTTGATATCATTATCACCTAAGTCATCAATACCGCTTGCATTATGAATTTATTTTGCATATTTGTTAATCATTTTTACCTCCTTTTCCTTGTAATAATTCAGACTTTGAACCGCAGGTTTCCTCACCTTTTTATGTTCCGACATCTGCAAAAAATTTAGTTGAATTCAGATCTTTAAATTTTAAATTTTCAAATTACAGGTTGCAGGTGCTATTAAAAATTTTATATGTGATTTTATTTATGTAGTAAGGGTAAACTTTACTTTACATGTGCTACTATTTATTTTACACGCGTAGAAAGAAATATTACAATTTATACACGTTGTAAGAATGTTTGACATGCGTAAGAAAGTTTATTTGTAGGTGCTGAAAGAAAGTAAGTCATAAGCAATAAGAAATTGATAATCCTAAAGGATCATATGTAATGCCCCGCCAAGGAACCCAGGAGAACTTAACCCAAACACGACACTAAGTTCATGAAATAATTTTTTTTAAATGTTTACAAATAATATTAATAGCAATGCGGAAGAAACACAATAAAGTACATGACATACATGAAATACAACTCATACATGATTAACATTCCTCGAGGGTTCCTTGACGTAGAATTACTTAAACAAACTAATCTATGAATACAAATATAAGAACTGACATAAAGGTTACATAATCTGAAACCAATTACATACATCTCATAATAAAGATTACATATACAACTGATACCATAAGGTATACTACCTAATCAACATCCATTGCACAAATCGCAGGGTATGTAATAATACATAATAAATAATACAATGCATCCTCCAAGGATGATAACCAATATAAACATATGGTATAAATGCGCAACTCAAATAACTGAGCAAGTCTCCAAAAGACTATGAAGATGAAACTGCAACAAGGAACATCCAGGCATGAAGAAGAATCTGTCAGAATCTCAATGGTAATAAGAATCACTACCACCTGACCACGTGGAACCAAAGGTCCACTCCCACCGTGCTAAGGAGATAGTAACAGGCCCATCACACGGGGTATACAACAAGAATGCAAACAAGGTACACATGACCTCAAACTCCAATACAAAGGAAGATCCTGGAAGCACTCTAATCCAAAACAAGGAATACTAAACAACACCAGAGATAACTGACACACGTAGGATAACCTAAGTTGTATATAGGGAAGTTTCATCACATAAGTACAACCTTGAAGGTAACCCTAGTAGTACCTCTTGACCCTGGCCTCCAAGTGACATTATGTGGCTCGGTGATCCTTTCGTGAAGACAAGGATCCCATCTTCCATTCTATCATGCGACAACATTCAAGACATGGGTAGAGAATCAGACATCTTATTAATTCATTTTAAACCCCTTTAATGTATCATATTTTCACTTATTAAGTAACTTGCCAATGGGTTTACCTAGTAACCACTTAGGGCCCTGAACCCCCATTGCAAGCCACTTCCCCACTATACACTTAGTTAACCTACCTAGGCTCAAGATCAAAACATGAAGACACACATAATCACAAATCGCATCCTGCCCATTCAGGAGCACATAGGTTCTCAAATAACCAAACAATAATAACCACAGTATCCTCATAAGACCATACAACACATCATAACTGAATCGGGTTGGGTTTAGGAAATCGGGGCCATAACATACTCATACAATCATAACTGTCATCATAATAACATCATCCAAAAAGTACCATCCCAAAACCTTTGGATTTAAGTCCTAGGGTCATCTAACCCACCAG
>MU227804.1:1345258-1371709 GCA_018584345.1 Thuja plicata
AATTCGGTCAGGGTAGTCAAAACAGATACTTGTCCACTAACTTGGACAATTAGGTTTAGGATAGGATTTGGACCTAAAAACTATCTCCCCTCTCTTACCATTGAGATTAATGCGATAGGGCACGCTCGCTCCTGCCAATTCAGGGAAGACGTAGCCCGGTACTTGCAAACCTGTCATCACCAAGACGAACATACATACATATATCATATGGCAAACAATGGTTGAGACTAGGTTATCATGTGGATCTCGCCGAAGCAAGTAACTACGACCCTATCCCATACCATACCAAGAACATCAAAAGGTAATGAATACATACAGTGATCCATGTGCATATAAATTTAAGGTCAGTATTGTCAGAAAACCATAATCGAAATGAAATCCTAACATATACATAAGCATCATTAAACAACCATAAATCACATATACACCAATGATATAACATACTAACAATGGATCAATAACATATTGAAATGTAACACATGATAACATCTAAACCATCCGATTAAATCCACACATACATCCAAAATGCCTAAAAGAGTTTGGCATCCATAACCTGAAAAACAACCTAGGAGGTGGGTATTACATCATATTTGTCATTAGTATACAAGGAAACATTTTTTGGACTGTCGGTAACATGATCACTGAGTGACAACATTTAGTCAAGCATAATGGACACCGAAACAATCAAGTGCAAAGGTCACCCAAAATGTTAGTGCACAGTGAACACCGAAATCAGACTATCACCGACAGACAGTTTATAGAGTAAACTGAGAGCACAGTTTAAAGAGTAAATTGAAAGATAGTTCAGAGACATCACCAAGAAAAGACTACAGAGTAGACTAAGCACTAGTCTATCAAGAGACATTTTTATTTCCGTGAAATGTGGATCTGAGTTACATGTCAGATAAAACACTTCAGTTTTATAATTAGCTTTATGCTTAGCTATAAAACCATTTCTTGAGGAACAAGTAAAGCATATGTAATTGTTTTAATCAGTTAAACTGATTGTAAACATGCAAACTAGGAGATCAAGGTCAAGTTGTAAACCTTTGATCATAGAGTTTTTATTGTAAAGTGTGAAACCTAATTAGCTCAATACATTGTATAAATACGTGTAGTAATCAATCAGAATATGATGATTTGTAGCCATAATAGACATCTATTGATCAGATAGAGAGTTTCATGCAGAACAATAGAAAAAGATGAATTCAGTTATGAAGAAAAAGATTCAAGGCTACCGAGTAGAACATAGGTATTAATCAATCACTATAGGTGATACATATACATTGTGAACTTAAAGGATCTGTATTCAGAAATTGAAGATTGCATACTATCACATCAACAAGTATTTTTGACTACTCTAACAATTGTAGCAAATAGAATAAGTCCTCTAATAAGGTGGACTTAACAGTCTTATTGTAAATCTCTTAACCGAGTGCACACTTAACAGTGTTGCTAAATCTCTTAACTGAGTAGATCTAACCAGTCTAAAATGTTACTCCTAATAGAGTAAGATCATCAGAAGTGATCACACTTGTAGCCTTAACCGACACCTTCCATTCTACAGATAGTGAATCTTTGTGGGTTTCATCCCCACCACATTTTTTACCTTCTAACAGGGGTTTTTTGCGTTACCAAATCTTGTGTCATGTGTAACTACTTTTCATGAATGTTTCTATGAATGTTTACATGCAATTAAGTTTATGGTTTGATATTACATGCATAAGGTAGAAAAAAAATATGGTCAGTAATGCAATAAAGATTACTAAGGGTTAATTGATAAAAAAATTTAAGGGTACTGATTCACCCCTCCCCTCTCAGTACACACCATTCCATTATTCAAACAATAGGTATCAGAGATAGATCTCTTATTTGGAAAAGTTTAAATCACTTGAGAGAAAAGATCATACAATGGAAAGGTATAAGCTTGAAAAGAATATTGAGAATCAGAAGTTGCAAATACAAATATTCTATGAGCAATACAAAGAAGCAAGAATCAATATGAGAGAGCTATTGGATGAAAAAAAATTTATGGCATCTCGCTGCAATGAAACAAGCTATCATGAAGAAGAGATACCTGATTTGTTTGAGTCATCAGGATCTACATCTAGCAATACATCAGACACATCTGAAGGAAGCATCACAAGTTTGAATGAAATCAATCAACATCTGACAGAGCAAGTAAAGGTACTGCAAATCGGTCAAGAGACACAGATGGTAAGGATGATTGATGTTATGAATAATGCTAGACAAGTTGAACAAGAAAGAACATTATCTATTGATGATAGGAGGAAGATCACTGAAAAGATACAAGAGAGAGAAAAAAAGATACAGAGACTAACTGAACATCATCATGAGTTCACCAATCAAATAAATCTTATGAGTCATGAGGCCAATCGAGTGAACATAGAACTCAATGGGAAATTAGAAGCTATTGGTGAACTAAGAGAAGAAAATGAGAAACTAAATCATGAAGTAAGGATTCAACAAAAACATAATGATATGATCAAGAAAGCTAAAGAAAGTACAAAAAGAATGGATGATTTTCTAAATGGTCAAAGAAGACTCAATAAAAATACTGATCTAGGGTATACCAAGCATGGAGACTCATCAAACTGAGCTGATCAGAAATATGTCTATACAAATCCAAGAACAAAGAAGCAGTCATGTAATCGCTGTGGAAAATTAGGCCACACTTCAAATGTTTACAGGAGAAAAGCTAAAGGTATTCCTAAATCCACTTCTACATTCATAGGTACTTGTTATAACTGTAACAAGCATGGACACAATGCACATGAATTTATATCTAAGGTGAACAAACCAAAGAAGGAATCCTACATGGAAAAATATTGTTCTACTTACAAAATGCATGGCCACACATCTCCGGAATGCAGGAAAGAGAAAAAGCAAGCATGGAAACCCAAAGAAAAAGAAAATGCTTATCAACCAAGAAGAGTCAGTAACTCATATGTTTGGATTACAACACATGGGAAAATTGTAAAGAATGTGGTAGATATGGACACATATCTATAAACTGCATGAGGAAATGGATAAAAAGGTCTAGGAATTGGACTAACTCTGGAATGGCATGCTTACATTGTCATAAGGTTGGTCACCTAAACAAGGACTGCAGAGACTGAGTGATAGACTCAAGCACTTTTGCTAATGGGAACACTATTGAAGATATCAGGAGAATGAGAAATCAAATGTGGAGGAAAGCTTCAAGAAAAGATGATGCTGGACCAAGCACCACAATTTGTGACACCTCATCCAATGGATCTGGTGATATCACCGCCCCCACCTAAGCAAAACAAGTAAGTACAAAATTGCACTATACAAAGCTATATTTTACATCAGTTCCAATATTCATGATAATATGCCAAATTAGCATGAATGGAGATACACTGTGGTATTACTTGTTATAAAATTGTGAATCCAATATCGTTGGTCAATACATATCGAGAATCATCATTGTACATATAAAAGAAAAGTTATCAACATAAACCAAGCATCATTGATAATCATGTAAAAGATAATCAAGTCTTTGGTACATACTGAGAATTGTCAGTGAACATGTGTTAAGTACAACTAAGTTGTCACTTAACCCGAGTGTTGTATACTCACCAAGGATGAAGTTGGTATAACGCCTGAGCATTATTATTACCGAGTGGTAGCTAAAGCATTAATTGAGCCACTTAGGTCATTTTCTATAAATAAGGCATCAAAATGCTCATTCACTCACAAAGTGAAAAAGAGAAAATATAGCAGAGTGACGAAAATCAACAAAATTGTAGATATATTCATAGAAGATTCAAAGGATATTCTAAAATAGATTTCAGCAGATTCCTAGCATCTACAATGAAGATCATGTAAGCACCGAGTCTTATCGATCTCACTATTCATTATGGAGAAATCCCTAATTCTATGAAAAATGGAAACCACATCACAAGTCGCAAAGATCAAGAATGCGAAGGACAAGAAGGTCAGCCTGATCAAGAACGCTACCTATGAAGAGCCCAAGTATAAATTTTTCCATGAGGTTGCTTCACAATTGGATGACCAAGTATTGTTCTCAAGTATACCTCCTAGGATTTTTCTAGTTGAATACATCAGAGCATATATCCAATGCAAAGCTGCATAGATCGGAGATCTTGAGGTTGAAGAGGCTTACAAGAAGCTTTGCACAGATAGAAACCTTAAAGATGAACACAAACACATTGAGGTGAAAGGGTTAACAAATGCCCTAATGTCTCTGAAAGAGTTCAAGACCAAGTGGATTTAGATAGTGCTCAATTGAGTACATGAAAGAAAAATATGGTTGGATGAATGAAAACCAATCACTAAGGATGTTATTCATGCAGTAATAGGTTATCCAGTAAATGACAAGGTGAAAGCCCTAAAAAATCCTTCTCACCCTAAGATTGAAAAGATAATAGGTGCAGTATGGGACAAGAGAGGTTTAAAATTTAATTCCATTATCAACCTTAAGATGAAGTTCGGTGCATGTGTACTTGAATACAAGGTATTACAAGCTAGCCAATTGAATAGCATAGCATTTGGAGCAGTTGACACTGCCTATAAGATTGTGAAGAAAGGATTACAAATGGACTTATCCGAGCTTCTACTGAAGCAACTGGAGGAGAACATGAGGACTATTAGGTTAGCCAGATCTAATTCATGTAAGTTTGGTTCACTCCTCATATGCACATTTTTCTACTTTCAAATTTTTTTTCCATCTGTCGGTAATGTCAATTGGGACACAACCCAACCAATAACAACACAAATTAGTGAATTAATTAAGTCACTAGGGGACAATTTCACATTAGTAATGGATGAATAATTCACTACCTTCAAGTAAAAAATGTAGAAGAGAATGAGGATTCATTCACAACTGGTGGAACAATACAAGGATGACATATGTTTCATAGTGGATACCGATGCCACCATAATCAAACCATCTGTAACAAGAATAGTGTGGTTACCACCACTTGATTATGAGATCAACATTGATCAAGCCACAAATGCTATTGAAGCCCTGCTAAATGAAGCAGTGGACAAATCATTGGTCAGATTTGGAACATATGAAGAAGCTAAGGCTAGAATCAAAACTAGCCTAGTAGTGAAGAAGATAGACCGAAAGAAGAATAAGATCATAAAAACACTTGAGAAGAAACTTTTGGTAGATGATAAAGATTTAGAAAAATATGTCACCGAGGGATAGTCACCCATCAGTGAAGATGAAAAATTGAGTGATTTTGAATCTACTGAGTCAGATGCACCACCAACCAAGAAGGCAAAGGTAGAAAATGTGATAGTTGCATCAAGAACCAAGAGTAAGACTACCAAAGATGTAGATTCACCACTGGTTAATAAATGCATAGTGAGGACTTATAAGAGAAATCCTCAAACTGGGAAAATAGCACCGAGACAACAAAGAAGATATACCAGAGGTAAAGAGGATAAGGAAGATACTAAGCAGGATGAGAAAGAACAAGGAGTTCAAACAAAAAAGCTCAAAGTTCCTCACACAGTTAATGAAGTTGCACAATCAATCATCGATATCGGGATCATATCACACTAAAAGATAAGACAATGGCTAACCTTATCTCCCAAAGATCATACCAAGATATAAGAAGCCATAATTAAGGAAATGGTTACATACAAATATGTACCAATACAATTCAACAAGAAAATGCTACAAGAGCTTAGTGACATAATATCAGCAAGGTAGACTTATGCACTGCACACAGAGAAATAGATAAGGGAAATATCCCTAGTTACAATCATGCCACCCAAGTCAAAAGTTGAAGAAATTGATGAAATGGTGAAGAAACATGCAAAGAAATTCTCTGCAAAGATGGGAGCTTACAAAGTACTGGAGGGAAGATTAGTACAGCTTGATACAGAAATAAATGAGACTTGGAATGAAATATTCAATGCCCCCAAGAAGGTATTGGCTCTTACCAAGAAACCTCACTATGAAGAGAAAGAGGCTACACTGAGCCCAGAGCACATCTTTATAAATGACACCAAGGATTTCAATCCAGTAGATCTGACAACAGAGGCAAGAAAGGCTATGCATGACATACCTTAGATTTTACAACCATTAGGGGATACAACAGAAATCATAATCAAAGATATAACTCTTATTGATTTTGATGATGGTCCCTAGAAGGATGAAGATGTGAATGTGACCACAAAGGAAGAAAAGGAAAAGGAAACACCGAAAGTTGCACAGGTAAATATACCAGGTCAAATGTTGGAAACACTAAGAGGGGGGGGTGAATCAGTGTTTAGCTAATGATTCAATTTTAGCACTTTAAACATAAATCAATTAGATATCACTTGAATCTTAACACAAGATCACATAACACATAATATGATTACGGGGAAACCTTGATTAGAGGAAAATCCCAGTGGGAATTAGTACCCACAAATATTGCACTAGTATAATGAACCTGTTAAAGTTCCTTTGCCCTGTTAGGAGCAGTCTTTATAATGAAAGTACAATGACCTAGTTAAAGGCCTAACCCTGTTAGGAGTATTTTACAAACAACCCTATTAGGGGTGAGTAATTACTATCCAAGAGCTCATTTCTCAATGAGAAAGAAGGCTACAACCTCCCGAGAATAGATATGCACTATATCCAAAAGTGACCTGTTGTATGTGACACAGATGTCTGATCAATTTGAGTTATGCTCTTATCTTCTTTAAGGGATTTATCTCATACTGATATCTTCATACTGCTATGCTATATATCTTCTCTAAATATTTCTTTGACACTTCCAATATATCTTTACATTGGATATATATATGTTTATGCCTGAATAGATGTGACTATAAACAAGACCTTAGTCGGCCCAAAAACAACATTCACAATGCTTCCAAACAAACTGGCTTAAGCATGTTTACAAAAATGTTTAATACATGATCACAAACTTATTACAATAGGCTCTTAGCCTTTACATAACAAAATATTACACGCTAATCAAAATCATGAAGTCGGCTCCATACTCTGTATTTTGAACTGCTAGTGTACTTGTTCTTTCTATAACTTGTCGGTACTGCCATTCTATACCATGTGTGTATAGGATAAGCATAAAAAAATACCATAGAGCTTAAGTCTAAATGCGCATATCCTGATGTGGTCATATGCACGTGCGTTGATGCTCTGATCGACTGCAAGTCACTGTTCTGTCCTGTCTTCTACACTTAGTCAATTTTCACTTCATAGTTTACTGTCAAAACTTCATATGACTTTGTTGCCATAATGACAACACAAAATAATCCATATACTCCTTGGGAGTCAACTTGCCAACAATCTCCCCCTTTTTCATTAATGGAAACAAAGGAATGTGGCTAAGTTACTCAAAATTGACTAACATCAAAAAACTGTATATTTTCTTCTCTTAACATATACTATATATTTCTTTGCATATATATACACTTCTCCTCATACATTACTCCCCCTTTGACATTAATGACAAAGGTGTCAAAATTGTAAGTCTTTAAATACTTACTCCATGTATACATCTGGATATCCAATCTGAAGAGACTTGATCTCTTTCTGCCAAGATGCCTTCATTGCATCAACTGTCTGGAGATGGGCGCATAGAGCATATGTGAGCTTCTCCATTTTTATCAGATCCATGTAGGGACCTTGATCATACGTGACAATAGTGGCATCAATCTTTTTGATGTTCTCATCTAGAACTGCTAAGGAGGGTGCAAGTGCATTTCTCGACTAAGTCTTCTTGATCCTTATCTTACCGATCTCCATTTTAGCTTTTTCTATCTTGTCTATCTAACCTTGATAGATATTGTTGCAAATTTTTATATCTTGGGATGATGTTTCAAATGATTGTCTTATGTTTTCAACCAATATATCTGCCTCTTCTATCTTTTTGATATGTTCAGAGGTGAGTTTGCCTCTGTCCATGCAATTTTCTATAACCTTTCTGCCTTTTGATGCCAACTCTTTCAACATTGTCTAACCAATCTTCAATGAATTTAAATCTAAGGAAAAATTCTTTACCAGTTCATTCAATCTTTCCTTTTTATACTCATCTTCTGCAATTCTAGTAGTTGAGTCTACTAAACTTGTAAAATGTGTTTTGAAGCTTGTTAGGATGTTGTCTACATCATCAACTGATTGAATTTTTGCTACTTTCTTGTCTGCAGGCACTAGGTCATTCAGAATGTTTATTGATTCCAAGAAGAGAGGGTTTCTCATAACCTGTTTCTCTTTGGCTTTTTCCATGGCTAAGACACTGATCTTGATCAGGTCTTCTTCTCCCCATGCATCCAGACTTGCTGAGTTAGGAGTTAAACTTGACAACAATGAGTTTGATGGTTGAATGGATGGTGTGAATATAGTATTCTGACTAGTATACATGCATTCACTCTTTACTGGGATTTCCATAGCTGGTATCTCATTAGTTTCATTGTCTTGTTCTTTATTCAAATATGTTGAATCATTAACGGGGACTTCATCTTGCTGTAAAGATGTGTCATTAGTGCATACCTCCTTTGTTTCTTCAGTGCTTACAAATTCTTTATCAACTTTGTCCATATCATTATCAGAAGTTTTCATGGATATCTTGATATTATCAATCACTATAGTGTCCCTTGAATCTTTTGATGTATCAGAAGTTATTGAAACTGAAGGCGTTGAAACTTGTGGACCTATATTAGGTGCATTCTGAATCACTGGTTCTGCAACTTGTTTAGGAGGAACTAGAGTTACCTTTGTAGGTGTCATTGAAGGATACATATGTCTATCCATAAACACTTTTGCAAAAGCTTTTTCAGTCTCTTTTCCAACTAACTCATACTCTTTGTTCATAATATGAAGAGTCCTTGTCTTTGTTCTAAGATTAGGCTTTACCAAATCTAATAGAATTGCCTTCTCATCATGTGTGCAAACAGGAAGAAGATTATCCAATGTTTCTTCTCTAATCCTCATATCTTCCTTGATTTCATGTCTTTTCATTATCTCTAGAATGTTCCATAGCTTGTTTGGTATCACTGTTTTGAGTTCTAGAACAGACTTTTTAAACTTGATCATGTGAGAGATGAGCATAGAGTGTATCTCAGATTTATCTATCTCTTGATACTTGTCATAAACCTTTGTAATTGTATCTAGTATCCCTTCATTGAAAATCTTGTTCCTTAAGTCATTAAGACTAGGTCTAAAACCTACCTCAGGAGGATCTTGTGTGTTCTTTACCTTGCTCCTTGTAGTTCTTGAGGATGGATGAATAGTGGGTGATTCCTTCCTTCCTCTAGACTTCTTGCTTGGTACAGAAGGTGGAGAGGATTCCATATCAATGGTGGTTGATGGTGCAGATGTGTCTACATTTGATTTCTTATTTTTCCTTTTAGGCATATCATCAGTATTTTCCATTTTCACTTCTGGAGGAGTTTTCTCAAGTTCTTTGGCTATCTTAGCTTTGTTAGCTTTGTCAAGATCTTCTTGTGTAACACCATGAACTTTTAGGATATTTGAGGTAATCCTTGATGCCTTCCTTTTGTTGTCAGTACTGTATAAGACAGAATCAAATTGATTTGTCTTTTCTCTGTAAGTACCCCATCTAGGTTCATTGGGATCCTTGGGTGCAGATAGGAGGACTTGTGCATAACCTTACAAAACATGTTCTTCAACTTCATAACCAAGAGGGTGAGTCCATTTTGTTCTAGGATCAACTACCTCCATGCAAGTACACTCAGTCTCCACCATGAAGCATATGGTGTCTTTGTACTTCTCAACTATTTTCTCAGGTATCCTGAACCTCTTCTGCATCTTGATCCTGAAATTTCAGATATCCATTTCCATAGAATCCTTTGCACTACTCTCTGATGTAGCTTTTAGTGATATCAGAGACATAGTGGGCTTGCTCCTATCTAGGTAAAGATTTGCAACTTTACCAACAATGTGGAAGTACAAATAGATGATCAAAGAGCCAAACTTGAATATCTTTCTCTTGTCATGCTTAATGGCTTTGATATTCTCTATCAATTGTGCACGCAATAATTCACAGAGATTGTATTGAGTGTTATCTCTCACTATCCTTATTGCTGCCAGAATTGTTTCTGTGGACACACTATTTAGTCTGCTTGCTTGCTGAAACTTTTCTCCAAGTATCATAGTGAGTAGTTTGATGTCTTTCTCCTTAATGGGATCAATAGTTATGCCGCACCTATCACTTCTAGATAAGCAGACTTGTTCAACATGCTTCTTAACATCTTTTCCAGTAGGAAGAGCTGGTCTAGTCTTAGGAAGTCTAGTCATCTCATGAATTAGATCTGTAGTGATGCAGATAGGAACCTCACCTATCCAGTATAGATCATCATGTATCTTGATTAGTAATATCTTCACCCATTCTGGCTCATAGAACTTGTGCGCATTGGAATACTCAAAGATAGGGTTATCGGTGAGATGCGTGTATTCATCCTTGCATGTATAGTCTGGTTTCATCATAGAACCCATGAGAGATGTAATGTTGTTGTCTCCAACTATTTCCTTCTTGCAATAAACATATGCGCAGATGTCTTCTACATGTACGACTCCAAGCGGAGTCCTAGAGAATGCTCCTTCGACATCATCTAGTATAAACTTGAATGGATGCTTCTTAAAGACAAATCTCTTCCTTTTAGCAATGTCGAATATAATAGGGGTTGCCATACTTACTTGCGACTTGGTTAAGTAGGGTTTCATGATGATTTTGAAACGACGTGACTGCTAGGATTCCGTTCCAATTGTAATCCATTCACAAACCAACTAATCCTTTAAGTTGTAGTGCTTTGATGCTTGATGTTTATCTGCTTTCTAAATGCTTCAATCTCAAATGCAAGTGAGGATTTTAAGATTTTTTGCCAATTTATATAAAGATTAATTGCATTTAATGCTCATTGTCATAAAGTGGTTTATAGAGAGAATTTCAAACTTTGTTCTGAAGGAAGTAAAGGCAATGTGTGAATGCATACAACCTTAATTCATGATCACATGCATGAATCCATAGGCACATACTCAGAGGTGAGTATACCAGCCATGCAGGGGTTCAGAGCTAGAATAGCTCCCCCTAAGATCATGAGGGTCAACTATCTAGAAGTAGAAGGTGCGTCCATTGATGATGCATCTACTACCTTGTTTTCTTCATTATCCTTCTTTACTTCAACCCATATTTTATCTGAGTTAGCTTTAGCTTCCACAAACTTAACTTCTCCTGATTCTTCAAACAAAGACTTCATAGGATTCTCTTGTCCTTTTGTTCTTGATCTGCAAGACCTTTAGATGTGTCCAGCCTTTCCACATGAGTGAAAAATAATAGGAGGTTTGATGTTTTTATTCATCATGCTGCATTGCTTGGTTGTGTGTCCATTGTAATTGCATATCTGGCATGTAATGTTCTACAAGTTTCTTTGAGGTTGATTTCTCTGATTGAATTGAGTTTGATTCCTTTAGTTCAGTTGTGGCTGATTCCTTTAGTTCAGTTGTGGCTAATTTTCTTTAGTTCTGCAATGAATATCCCTATGACCAAACTTATTGTAGGAGTAATAGTAACCATTGAAGGGTCTTACATTCTTAAAATCTCTTGCCAAGTGTCCATGCTTGTTATAGGCATAGAAAGTATGGTTGACTTCCTTATGCTTATCTTTTGGTGTTTTTGCTTTGGTCTCTTCATGATTCTCAGTTTTCTTTTCTTCTGAAGATTCTATTTGAGCTTTCTTTCTTTCTTGTAATGATTTGATCTCAATTTGAGCTAGATTGTATCCCATACCAGTGGTATCACCTTTTAGTTTTTGTGCATAAAGTTGTGATTGAATTAGATAAGAACTTGTGTGTAGTTTTTCAATCTTGTCTTTTGCTCTGATAATTCAAATTCAATCTTATTCTTGATTTTTTCCAATTCCAAGATTTTCATATTGGCTTGAATGAGTTCTTCATCTAACTATTTATTTTCTATGTTCTTCTCTTCAATAGCTATTAGGCTATCAGTTAATTGATCATTCAATTCTTCTATCTTATCCTTTAAAGATAAGTTTTCTTCATTCAGTTTCTTGACCATTTTCCCCAAATCATTCGTAGAGCAATCTTTCAGATCTTTTCTTAGTTTCTTGATAAGCATTTGTGAGCCATCAAATTTTAGCTTAAGTTCCTCATTTTATTTCTTAGATCTGTCTAGATCTTCAAGGGTTGCTTCAAGATTCTTTTTTTAGATGTTTGACTTCTGCTGAATCCATGATCTCCTCAAGTGGTTAAACTTTTCTTTCAGAGGACCAGACCTCTGATACCAATTGTTGGAAACACTGAGAGGGGGGGTGAATCAATGTTTAGCTAATTATTCAAATTTTAGCACTTTAAACATAAATCAAATAGACATCACTTGAAGCTTAACACGAGATCACATAACACATAATATGATTATGGGGAAACCTTGATTAGAGGAAAACCCCGGTGGGAATTAGTACCCACAAATATTGCACTAGTATAATGAACCTGTTAAAGTTCCTTTGCCATGTTAGGAGCAGTCTTTACAATGCAAGTACAATGACCTGGTTAAAGGCCTAACCCTATTAGGATTCTTTTACAAACAACCCTATTAGGGGTGAGGAATCACTGTCCAAGAGCTCACTGCTCAATGAGAAAGAAGGCTACAACCTCCTGAGAATAGATATGCACTATATCCAAAAGTGAACTGTTGTATGTGACATAGATGTCTGATCAGTTCCAGTTATGTGCTTATGCTCTTATCTTCTTTAAGGGATTTATCTCATACTGATATCTTCATACTGCTCTGGTATATATCTTCTCTGACAATTTCTTCGACACTTCCAATATATCTTTACATTGCATATATATGTTTATGCCTAAATAGACGCAACTATAAACAAGACCTTAGTCGGCCCAAAAACAACATTCACAATGCTTCCAAACAAATTGGCTTAAGCATGTTTACAACAAGGTTTAATACATGATTACAAAATTATTAAAATAGGTGCTTAGCCTTTACATAACAACAGATTACACGCTAATCAAAATCATGAAGTCAGCTTCATACTTTGTATTCTAAACTGCTAGTGTACTTGTTCTTTCTGTAACTTGTCTGTACTGCCATTCTATACCATGTGTGTATAGGATAAGCATAAAAACATACCATAGAGCTTAAGTTTGAATGTGCATATCTTGATGTGGTCATACGCATGTGCGCTGATGCTCTGATTGACTGTAAGTCACTGTTCTGTTCTATCTTCTACACTTAGTTAATTTTCACTTCATAGTTTACTGTCAAAACTTCATATGACTTTGTTGCCATAATAATGACAACACAAAATAAGCCATATACTCCTTGGGACTCAACTTGCCAACATCAAATGCCTCTATTGATACAAGATATTAATATCATTTCAGAAGAAAAGGAGAAGACACCTCAACCTGATGCAAACATACCGATAGATACAGGTGATGAACAACGGAAGCAAACAAATACAAATGAAGAGCATAAAGAAACAAGAGGAGAGGAAAAATAGAGTGATGCCACCGAAAAGAACACCGAGGAAGAAAACAAAGTTGAAGATACAGACAAGGTTGATGTACAGATGTCTACTACCGACCAATAGGTCAATACCGATCAGCATATAAAAGGTGCCACACCTCCCACACAATCACCAAAAGCAAAAGAGATAGAGAAAGAACTTGCTATAGTTCTACATTCCCCTACTTCTAGTACAATTACAAAAAAGAATAAGAAGAGCAAAGCTCCAGTAACATTAGATGAAATTATTGATATACGAGACTGTGATCCTAGAACACTGGATCCAGAGTCACTTACCAAGTATGGAGAACTCTGTAAAAGAAAGGCAATTCAGGACAAGCTCAAAAAGGAGCACAAGAACTCACAAGTCCTGGAAAGCACAAGAAATATTATTGCAGATTGTTCCTGACACCGACATTGATCAAAATGCACCTATACTTGGTCAATTAGCAGCACTGACCAATGCTATTACATCATAGAATGTAGATTCATACAAGGTCATTGAGGAATGTGTTGAGAAGAAGTGTCAATACAAGCTTATAAAGAAGATCAGCCAAGAAGTGGCAGAACATAACGTAAATTTTTTTGTATTAGTTACTATAATGGAACCCATGTCATCAAAAGTAGTTAAACTAGTTCAAAAGTTGTGCAGAATAGAATATTTCACTACCGAGCATAGTGAAAAGATAACCAAAATAGATGAAGATCTTAAGGCTAGTGCACAAAGTCTCACAACCGAAGAGAATGCATTCCAATTTCATTATGAGAAGATTGTAGAAGCAAAATGGTTGAGACTAGAACTTCAAAAGGCTAAAAGCATAATCCAAGATGAGGTAACCGAGCTCCAAGCTATGTTACTCTCGAATCTTACACTGTTGTTGAAACACATGACTTCAGAAAAAGCATTGATTTCCACCCCAGATATGTCTATTACCGAAATTTTATATGACATGCACGCCCAACTAACTTTGGAATACATGACCCTGGAACACCTCCAAGAGTAATGGGAGAAGATAATGACAGACATTCAAAAATCCCATTCCCACATACTTAACAAGCTATAATTATTACACCTTTGTCATTATTTTCAAAAAAAGGGGGAAATTATATGTGAAAGGAGGAAATATATAAAGGGGGAAACTATATGTATAAGGGGGATATTATATGTATACATGTTGAAAGGGGAAAACATGTCAAAGGCCAAAGAGGGAAATACACAAAGGAGAAACATGCACATAGGGGGAGTCATTTGACAAGGTAAACACTTGGTGTAGATACTGAACATTTCAGTTTGCACATATCAGTTTTTGATACTAATGCCAAAGGGGGAGATTGATAATCCTAAAGGATCATATTTGTCATTAGTATACAAGGAAACAATTTTTGGACTGTCGGTAACATGATCACCGAGTGATAGTGTTTACTCAAGCACAATGGGCACTGAGATAGTTACTCCATCAAACCAAGGAAGCATTAGAACCAACAGGAAATACCCCCCCCCCCCATAATGCTAAGCATGGAGAGGTATGACATGTACATTGAAAAAGGCTACCAAGAATAACTGCATGTCGAAGAAAGTAAAAACACATATAAAGGATGGTGTCGAGGATGATCAATCATTGGACACACATAATGAGGCTAATGTCATGGAAGGAACACTCACTTGAAAAAGGTAGATCAAACCCCCCATGGCACTTTATTATGTAGTGTGAGTACAAACTGGCAGAAAACATGCAAGATCCCAAGCATGCAATGATGACACTTCATCTCAGTGTGTTTGCAAAAAAGAAATGCTACAAAAAGATGTCTACAATGCTCAGGAATGACATAAAGTTGTAAGAACATATGTAACAGCTAAAAATGAGTTATCCCTTTTAAGGAAAATGATCCTATGACCTAAAACATCCAAGATATCTACCAAAATTCCAAAAAGAAAAAACTTGAATAAAATGTACCTAGAGTAGAATCTAGAGATGAGACCCATACAAGAAGAAGGAGAATGGAACCAGCTTTCCAATGACATGCGGAAGTCAAAAAATAGAGTTTGGAGGAGCAATATATTACGACTAGAGTGAAAAATGGAACCATGACTTTGATTGGTAAAAAACCCTGCAAGACAGAAAATCGAACCTGGAAAATCAAATTGGGGTTGAAACTAGCTTTTTGACGATATCTTGTTTGGAAAAAAAAGCATCCATTTGCTCAAGATACAAGAAAAAAACTGAAGAGGGATCCAAAACAAGAAGAGCTCTAAGAAAGCTCTGCTAAATTTGGTGGAGCTCCACTAAATCTGGCGATGTCACTAAATCTGGTAGAACTGCCAAAATTTTGGCCAAATTTGGTGGACGTACCAAGAAAAAAATGTTTAAGATTTTTTTCTTTGCCAGTTTGATGGCATGAATTTTGAGGTGGCACTAAAATTGAGGTGACATGAAAACCAAGGCATTTTTTGCCTTGAAAAGTGTGTCAAGGTCGTGCATGAAAAAAAGAGGTCACCAAAAATGTTAGTGCACAGTGAACACTGAAATCATACTATCACCGACAGACAGTTTATAGAGTAAACCGAGAGCACAGTTTAAAGAGTAAACCAAAAGACAGTTCAGAGACATCATTGAGCAAAGACTACAAAGAAGACTGAGCACCAGTCTACCGAGAGAGAGATTTATTTCCAAGAAATGTGGATCTGAGTTACATGCCAGATAAAACACTTCCGTTTTATAATTAGCTGTATGCTTAGCTGTAAAACCATTTCTAGAGGAACAAGTAAAGCATATGTAATTGTTTTAATTAGTTTAACTGATTTTAAACATGCAAAGTAGGAGATCAAGGTCAAGTTGTAAACCTTTTATCATAGAGCTTTTATTGTAAAGCATGAAACCTAATTAGGTCAATACATTGTATAAATAGATGTAGTAATCAATCAAAATATGATGATTTGTAGCCGCAATAGACATCTATCGATCAGACAGAGAGTTTCATGTAGAAGAATAGAAAAAGATGAATTCAATTATGAAGAACAAGATTTAAGGCTACGGAGAAAATCAAAGGTATTAATCAATCACTATAGGTGATACATATACATTGTGAACTTAAAGGATCTATATTTAGTAATAAATGATTGCATACTATCAGGTCAACAAGTATTTTTTACTGCTCTCTAACAATTGTAGCAAATAGAACAAGTCCTTTAAGAAGGTGGACTTAACAGTCATATTGTAAATCTCTTAACTGAGTGCACACTTAACAATGTTTCTAAATCTCTTAACTGAGTAGACCTAAATAGTCTAAAATGTTACTCCTAACAGGGTATGATCATCAGAAGTGATCACACTTGTAGCCTTAACCGACACCTTTCATTCTGCATATAGTGAATCTTTGTGGGTTTCATCCCCATCGCAGGTTTTACCTTCTAACAGGGGTTTTCTGTGTTACCAATTCTTATGTCATGTGTAACTACTTTTCATGAATGTTTCTATGAATTTTTACATGCAATTAAGTTTATGATTTGATATTACATGCATAAGGTAGAAAAGAAATATGGTCGGTAATGCAAGAAATAATACTAAGGGTTAATTGATAAAAAAATTTAAGGGTACTGATTCACCCCTCCCCTCTCAGTACACACCATTCCATTATTCCAACATAAATGTTGCATGAGATGAAGGAATCCTTGTAGGTGCAAAAATTGTCTCTATACGTGCCAAAATTTACTAAACATGTGCTAAAATTTGCTTCCTATGCGCTACAATTTTGTGCATACACGCTCCTGTACCTGCAAATCTCAAATCTACAACTCAAATTCAACAAAAATGGTCAAAAATTTATTAAATTTTGTTAGATTGAGGCATCTTCCCCATGGTGGGCGCTATTTGTTGTATGTAAAATACCTGCATGAAACATTATATCAAAAAAATATCAAGTTATTGCTAAATATTTATACTAATTAAACAATCAAATTTGAAATCCTTGAAATCGTCTCATGGTTCCCTATCTAAGAAGACTATAATAATTCTCTCAGCTGCAAATGAGCAATCCTAAAGTGATAAATTTCCCTAAAATGAGAGTGAAAACGATGTGCAATTATGCTAGATGATGGATTGAATGCTAATTATGCCATTTTAATGCTAAATTGAATTCAAATTACTCTAAACATGGATACAGATTTGACTATAATGGTGATGCAAATGATAGTGGATGTAAAGTGGTGGTTTTCATTGAGAAATGCATTCTATTTATAGGACTTTCCCAAGGGTAGGGATAAGAGTGATTTAACCATGATTATATGAGAGAGGTTGAGTTGTGTTTCAATTAGGGGGACAAGATGACAAAATGAGTGGTGAGGATAGCAAAGGCTAAATGAGTGGTTAAGATAGAAAAGCCTTGGAGTGATCCATGTACTTTCAATCCTCTCTTATCATTAGCTAATCTATTTTTTATCCCTTTATTGAAAAAAAATAGGAATTAATTAATTCAATTAGCCATGTAGATGAATTAGATGGGTTGCATTTAATTTATTTAGTTGAACTATATAACTTATTGATTAAATTGATTAAATAGTTTAATTAATCCCTCTTGGCTTGAAATTCATTAATTAATGACTTTGCTAATTAATCCATAATGTTAATTTGTTTAGACCACTTTGACTTTGGTTGACCAATTTAGGGTGTCTAAAATTAGATCTCCTGATCTTTTCCTGATTTCACAACCTTAATTTTTGAAAATGACATCAAATCCATTTTCACACATATGTCCAACACTCAACAAGTTGTGATTCAAACCCTTTACATAATAGATATTATCAGTGTTATTGTTTCCATCAAAACTAATAGAGCCTTTACAAATAATGTAAGTTTTTTTGTCATCACAAAATCTGACAGGACCACTATCATACTTTCTAAATGATACAAATTTACCTTTTTCTCCAGTCATATGATGAGAAAAATAACTATCAATTAACCATTCATTTTTCTTTCTTCTAACATACAAAGCAGTTTCAACACTATCATCAATTTTTGCATAGATGTTGGTAATATCAATCTCTGTTTTCTCTTCCTCTTCAACATAAACTAAAAAATCTTATGTATTTGATTCATCATCTAAGATACTAACATCTTCATTCACATACTTCTTAAACTTCTGGCTAGGACCTTTCTCTGGACACCTAGTTGCCAAATGACCAATTTTAGCACATCTAAAACATTTTAGCAGTAACATACCTTTATAATTTTCAGTACCTTTCTTCAATATCCTTGCAAAGTTTTCTTCAAATTATTCTTCATTATCATTAACTGAATCATCATCTGATTTTATTTCTTTGAATGTTGTTTCATATTTGCTCTTGTCTCTTCTGAACTTTCTTAACTCAAATATTGTCAGCGTACCAAACAATTGCTCTTTGGTAAAATTATTTGGATCATATACTTCTTCAATTGTCAAGATCTTGTCACTGTAGCTATCTGATAATTTCATCAATATCTTCTCCATAAAGTTTTCATTGGTAATAGTTCTCTCTTGATTCCTAACTTTATTCACTGCATTTTCAACCCTCTGAAAATAGCTTTTGATATCTTCTCCATCTTACATTCTCAGATTCTTATTATATTTTTGAGTTGTTATTTTCTTAGATAACTTGACTCTGTTATTCCCCTCATAGATCTCTTTCAACTTTTCCCAAATGTTATATACAATTTTCAAAGAAATAACCTTTGCTAATTTAGTCTTTGATAAAGAACAAGTAATAACATACTTTGCCTTTTCATTTTCCTCATATGCCTCAATTTTGTCCTGGGTGGTAAGCCCACTTTGAGGAAATACATTATTGGTCTCCACATGCTTCAAGGTCTTGTAACCAACTAATACCAAGTATCCTTTCATCCAATTTTTCTATGAACTATAATTTGATCCATCAAATAAAGGGATAGTCAATTTGTGTGCCATCAAATCTACCTCAATTGGTTGAGCTCTTTACCGAGGAATCAGAATCTGATGCCAATTGTTGAACAAGTCAAATAATAGAGAGGGGGGTGAATCGGTTATTCCAACACAACTTATAAAAATTTTCTTCTATCAATTAACTCACAATCAAAAATATCAACCAATTTAGATCTATCATCTAAGCATACCAAACATCCACATAAATATAAGTGTTAAGAATACAAAAACACCTACATAGAGAACATCAAAATTTTATATGTAAAACCCAAGATGGGAAAAACTTTGGAGAAAATAATTCTCATGAAATATAAAAAACCTATTAAGGTGACACCAGTATGGAAATTTTTTATAATGGATCACTGCTAGATTCACAAAGGCTCATTGTTGATACACAAAGGCTCATTGTAATAACACAAAGCCTCACTGCCGATATATAGAGGCTCACTGCCGATACATAAAGTCTCACTGCCAATACACAAAGGCTCATTACTGATACAATAAGGCTCATAGACAAAAAATATTAAAAGATATAGTATCCACCAATGAGATCAACACTCTACTGCACAGGACTACATATTCACTATCACCATGCATGAGTCTTATTGGATAATTATCTTTGTTCACACACTCACTCACTCTTATATATAAAGCCTCATGAAATCCACCAAGTTGACCAAACAATTTGAAATAGGTTGCACCAAGACCTTCCCTTTGTCATAAATAATGAAATGTGAACCACCTCAAACATTAAAACACACCTCGCTCCAACCAACATGCTACACCATCTCCAAAGCACTCTGTTCCAACATATATGACCATCATGTTACATGCAAAAAGTTGGTACCAAAGAATATAAAGGATACACATCTAAATAGGATCGATCCAATTAACCATATTTTGTATCCAATGAAGAACCCTTGTCGAAACTTGTCGGTGACAATTTCAACTGAAACAAATAGACTATCAATGCACATCAACCAATACACTAAATTAGTCAATTAATAGTAATCAATACCCCAAGAGGCTGGAATAGGGATATGTTGACATTAATGAAAATATTAGTGACAACATCATAGACCAAATCAAACTCCCATTCTAACACTAGGTTCCCAAGGAAAATGCCCTTGGATGCCACTGGTGGTAGGACCAAGAAAAACTAGTGAAAAATGAGGCATTAGAGTTGAATCAACAGGGAAAGGTAATACTTATACTTCTAAACCTAATTTTTTTAGAGCTTAAAATCTAGGCACTCAAATTCAATCAAAACCAGAACATGGTCGTGAATCAAGTGCTACTACCTCTGGTGGGGATGGTATGGGTACTAGTACTAGTTGCGGTGAACAAGTGCAACAAAAATAAATCACTCACAAAAGGCCAATAATAGAAGATAATATAGGATCACATGATCCAAACATTCTGAAGAATAAAAAGGTTATGACAACAATGATGAGTAAAACTCCAACTCCATCAAGTTCCACAATAAAGGTACATTTTATAACTTCATAATAAACCCCTCAATAGAGTCCAATGACTCCAATTGTAAGTGAGAGTGGAACATGATTATGAATGGGTATTTCTAATACTCAAAATGCAATAGTTAGAGCCACAAGCATAGGTGGAGGTTCCTACATCACTGCGATTTCTATTTCACCATTTAAACATTCAATTGTATCAACAACCCCAATTTTTTATTACACTACTTTTGTTGGTCAATTTAGAGACAGAGAAAATAAAAATGAAGAAAATAAGAAGCTAATGATGAGGGTTGAATGTATTGTAGTTGTAGAGGAACAACCTACATCAAATAGGGTATTTCCCACATATGACCCCAAAAAATAAATTATGGAGTACATGGTTGTTATACGCCAAATTTAAAATCAAAATAAACCATAGAATTAGATGGATCCCTCTCAATTTCACATTAGCACCATCCAAATAAATTTTTTAGGAGTTAAGAATCTGGACAGAATTAATGTGTCAAAAAAGATCAACAAAATGGTGTGCACATTATTGATCAAGCTAGAGAGAGAGAGAGAGAGAGAGAGAGAGAGAGAGAGAGACCTATAAAATGAGAAAGCAAAGAGGAAAACAAAAAATAACAAGAGCAGTGAATGACAAAAAATAATATAAAATTCTACCCCTACACAAAGAATGAAGAGACAAAGGTAGAACTAACTGAACTAAAGAAAAGATTAGCTGAAAGCATCAAACAATTTGATGATGAAAGACCCTCTTCAGTATAATTATACAAAAATTTGGAGAAAATATTGTTGCCTCAACAAAACATTTATAGAACTAATTGGACCATGAGAAGGAAAGAGAAAATCGATGGGAAGAGGAAGAAATAAAAATGGTGAAAGAAGGACACACAAACTACAAAAGGAAAACAATTAAATTAAATATTCCCAAGATAGATTAAATGAATCTAGGAAACAAACAATGAGGTATATATAACAAAAAATGTGGGGCAAATAATGGAGAGGACAATACTTTTGTAAGGAAACTCGGGTGTGGAAACAGCTTCCTACACTAATCTCTATAGGAAAGTATTGTGCAAATTCTTTTAAATCCTTACAATTTCAGATTCGTTAAATAATTTAACAATGATATTGCAGACACATACCATGCATATAGAAAATAGAGAATGACACAATGATTTACCCTGGGGAAAACCTTTTGGTAAAAAACCCCAGCACTCCAAAACCTGCACAATGTATTATCTTCAACACAACAGTTACAACACACTTGCAATGCAATTTCTTTCAGGAGACAATCGACACTCTAAGACAAATCTAGTAGCACTAGATCATACCAACAATACACTCTTTTCGTATCCTTTCCTGTAACCCTAAAAAACACTTATATCATGCACTTTCCTTTTTAGGGCAACTTCCAAGGATAGCCGTATTAGGGTTTTACCATTCTCCGAGAAAATAGGAAAGCTAAAAATGGGAACAAAAGGAGGAAGAGAGTAAAGTACTCAACTTTATTAATTGCCACATGTCTTGCATGTCTTCACCTATTATTGAAATCTCCTAGAAATAGCTCTTACATGTCATACGAATCCGTCATAACCGTTTCAGCCATGATCTCCTTACACACAATTCAAGATGCCAACACATCAAGTGGAGTGACACATCAACATGCCAACTAGACACGTACACTCACACTTAATTACATTATTTGCAAGAAAATACATTTTACAAAACAAATAATAAGAATAGGAATTATCCAAGGTTGAGACACCTTATTCCTAACAACTTTGAATTTTTTGGAAGTATGATAGTACATTTTGGGAAGCTCAATGAACACATTACTCAGAATAGAAATGTTTATTCAAGAGATAAGCTTGATAAAAAAAATTGGCAAACAATCCACAAATCCAATGACAACTATTTGAGGCATCATCTATCATTCAAAAATGTATGTAACTACGAGACGTACAAAAATGTCTAGATAAGGCTACAAAAAACATGATGAAGCTACATGACAAGGTATAGAAATTGAAAATTCTCAATTTTTTGAAGAGCTTTAACACAACAAATAATGCATTGGAAATTATGCTTTCAAAAACAAGATGGAGGAGAAAATGAAGTATGATTTGGCCTTTTTTCCTAAGGATACAAGTGAGATGATATTCCTGGGTCACATCAAACCATTCTTAAATGCAACAATGGATGGAACATTGGTGTCAAGTTCCTCTTCCACTTATGAATTGTTGATAAATTTGCAGGCCACTTTCCATATGTTCCAATAAATTGAACTTCCATCATGTGGAGAGTGGAGCACTCTACAAAAACTGATACAATGATTTCATAATATGTATTGTAAAGTTTTTATTCCCAATTTCTTGCAGGTTTTCAACTTTTATTTGTTTGTAAGTTCAAGCATATTGATTTCATGGCTTGGATTGTCATAATTTTCCTAAGGCAAAGAATAAAAATTCCAAGATCTAGAAACTCAATAGATAGCACAAGAGAGACAAATATCGTATGATCAATTGATTAATACAATATTGATCAAATTATAATCGATATAAAATTAATTCAATATCAATTACATACAAAGTAGATGTGCCTAAATATATAGTCAATGCATGATAACTAGGAGTGATGCAAGAGATAACCTATCAACTAGACAAGGTGTAATCACATGTCCACCAAAGGTGGATCATCCTCCATTGTACAATAAAGTATGTGCAAACATGTGAAAAAATGAGAGGATGATAATGTGATAAGAGAACTAAAGGTGGATCTCACACATGAGATAAAAACTATCACCACATAAAGTGGAGTTATCCTACACCATGTGCTAAAATGAAATGAAAACTCCTAGGTATCTCATATGCAAACTACTATGCAATGCATTATCCTAAGTAAAGTGTAATTACGAATATTTAATTACACCAACACCCGGTATAGGGCACCTCCCTATATCTTGTTTTGGTGTTGTTTTGGGTTGTTGTAGGTTTTTAGGTGTGTGTTAGAATAATACCCAAGGGATTGGATACAATGTTAGTTGACTTCATGTTTGTAGGGCCTTAGTGCCCATTGAGTGTTTTAGGAATTTTTTTCTTCAAATTGTGAAATGTTTCCATTTTGGGGTAATATTAGTTAGAGGTATGTTTCAAGACCCTACACATCCTATTTGGGGTCTTAGAGGTCAACATCCATCATCGAGTTGACTACCAAGGTCAAATTGCTCAAAATGACAAAATGTTGCTAGCAACTTTTGCAAGATTTGAGTAAATATAGTTAAAAATGATGTAACTACCCCATGCTCAGTATATGAGCATGGTTTCAATGCTTTGAAGAGGTTAATGAGATTTTGGAGTGAAACACTTAATTTTGACACCTTTGTACAGATGACTGTATCCTCTTTTGTGTAATCTGCACTGTGTCTTTTCTTCTGTACGGCTGTGTACGGATTGGTAGAGGTGATCGGGCTCCATGATAATGTAGTGTTTTATTTCAGCTTTCTTATGCATTAGGTATTTTGTTTTGAATTTCAGTAGAAGTTAAGTTACACATTTTTGAAGGTCACTGGTTTGACAGAGACAAAAATAATGCTACCTAGTTAGAAATGGCTCTAACCTAAAATTCCTCCGTTGGATTTGTCTAAAACCATGCGGAAATTAGGGTTAGGGTCTGTAGATAGGTTTTTAGTTTGATTTTTGGTTTTTTCATTGGATTTCATAGGCCAAAAGTGAAGCCCTATGGCTGACTGGTGAAACCAGGTGAGCCAGGACAGGGAGAAGAAAGACTTTGTGCGAGCACCCAAGACCTTTTGGGAAAGACTTAGTGGAGTTTCTAGATGCACTAGATAGTATCCTAAAAGGATTCAATGGTGGTTGGAGGTGAATCATAGATTGGAGAAAAGATTAGCAATTTTTCATGCTCACTGGTCTAGAGGCCTAATTAATAGGCTATAATATAGGGCCTGCAAGAAAATAGGGTTTTGGGTGCCATTAGAGGTCACATTTTTGGATTTTGATAGGGTTGAATGATGTCTTGAAGATTTCCAAGTTTTTTTGTGGAGTCATTTGGGGATTTTGGAAGCATTAGGCCAAAATTGGTGAAAACAAACCTACTAGGAATTAGGCAATTAGACCTCCTAGTGAATTAGTGACCAATTGGATTGGTAAAAGGTATTGGAGTATTGGGATGAGTGCAGAATGACCTAGGATGGGTCAAGAAGGAAATTAAGAGTCTTGGAGAATGTATGGGAAGATCCTAGGCAGAGAGTTGACATACTAGGTGGAGGATTAGTGGAAGAAACTAGGATTTTTGGGAACTAGTTGGACTAGTTAAGCTTGGTAACTTTGGATTCTTCTTGAAACCAACTATACCTTGGAGGATAAGTTGGTAGAGGGGTCTAGGAGATCCTAAGAGGAAGAAGATCCAATAAAGAACAACCATGGGATGGTTGGATTAGTCAAATCAAACACCTTAAAGTGAAGAAGAGCACTAGTTGCCAAACCCTCTGCATTAGAGTGGTATCAGAGCTGGAATAGCTTGAAGATTGTGTATGTTTGAAGGGGAGGAGAGTCAAGAGGTTGACAGCATGGCTCCTAAGGAAATGAGTATGGATGCCATAGTAGAATTGGTTCAAGGCCTCTTGTAGAAGGCTAATGTTTCTAAGACAAAGAGAAAGAAGAAGATCATAGAATGGGGAGATGAAAGTGATGGAGATGAAAGTCAGATAGAAGAGTCATCAAAGAAAGGGAAAGAACTTGAGATAGACATAGAAAAAAAGGTATTCTTAGATTCCTTCAAATATTTAAACAAGGATAGCATGGAACACATACCATATTACTATGGTAGATTGAATGGAGAAGAGTTGTTAGATTGGCTTGAAGAAATCTCATAGGAGAAGAGGGTCAGCTATGCTAAGGCTAGACTCAAGGGATCTACATTGGTGTGGTGGAACATGATGCAGGATGAAAGAGTGAATAGTGGAAAGAAAAAGATTGTTTCTTGGGAGAGGATGAAAATCAGATTGAGGGCACAATTCTTGCCTACTGATTATGAAATTCAAATGTACCAAAAGTTACAGAACTTAAGATAGAAGGAGATGATAGTGAGTGCATACATAAAGGAGTTCCATAAACTAAGCCTATAGGCTAGGAGACAAGAAGATGAAATGGAGAATGTGGCAAGGTACCTAAATGGGCTAAGGCAAGGATTACAAGATGAGATTAGCATGATGGCTCTTGACAGTATGAATAAGTGTTTCCAGTTGGCTTTGAGAGTAGAGGATAAGGCTAGAAGAAGGAATGACTTCCATCAAAGAGGAAGAGGTGGCAGCAATAATAGAGGTTTTCAGAGAGGCAGGGGTAACTTTGGTAGAGGACAGAGCCCTAATAGACAAGAAGATAGTCAGTTCATGGATAGTAGTGGAGGAAACCAATATAGAGGATCTTTCCAAAGGGGAGGATACAGAGGTAGAGGACCACCAAGAGGTAGGTTCCAACCCCAAGGGA
>MU227804.1:1393720-1416077 GCA_018584345.1 Thuja plicata
TCTTGGTTCTTGATTCTTGGCGTGAAAAACAATCCAGCCAAATTGATTTACGACTTTAACTCCTGATTTATCTCATAGTTATCTTCTTGCCAACTGTGTAAATCATCTTTAAATCACTTACTTAACTATGGTCGATTAAAACAAATAAAACAACTAGTTAAGTCTATCTTTTAGCTCTGCCAGCTAGATATTTTGTCATTTTTTGATCTCTTTGTTCTATCGGTCAATTTTGTAGTTCGTCAACAGTGACAACTGCCAGTTTCATCGGTATCACTTTAGTTAGCTTTGGGATCTCCATCCGTTGGGCATCATTGGATCTTGCTCGTCGAGCAACACTATTTTTAGCTCGTCGGTCATCCTTTGATTCTACTTTGTCGGGCAATACTGTCTTCTGCTTGTCGGGCATCACTATGACTTTTATCTCTGTCTTTACCAATGGTGTGCACTCTGCCGGTGTATTCTGTCACTTAGTGAATACTTGACTTTTATGCATTGCTGAAAGCATAACCTTTATTCCATTGATTCTCTGAATTCTTTGGTGTTATGTATATGACCATACAGAAGATATCAAGTTGACATCAATGACAATACAAACCATTAACTGATTTAATGTCTTGCATCATCTTCAACTTAATATAGTGAACCATTTAATCAGTTACATGTCATCACAACTAGACAAGGTGTAATCACATGTCCACCAAAGGTGGATCATCCTCCATTGTACAATAAAGTATGTGCAAACATGTACAACAATGAGAGGATGATAATGTGATAAGAGCACTTGAGATAGAAAGTATCACCATCTAAAGTAGAATTCTCCTATACCATGTGCTAAAATGAAATTCAAACTCCTAGGTGTCCCATATGCAAACTACTATGCAATGCATTATCCTAAGTAAACTTAAGTAAAGTGTAATTAGGAATATTTAATTACATAAAAATGAATTAACTCAGTTTTACAAATACAAACATATTCTAGTGAGCCAAGAGATTTCAATTCCTTGGTCATTCTTTATCATAGACAAATATTTTACTTTCTAGTGTGGGCCCACATCAATATTAATAGATCTCGTAGGCCTTCATGTCTTGCTAAAGATTAGTTAGGAATATAATATTTTGTTGTTAAAATTTGATGCTTGTAAATAACATGTAGCTTGTTGCATTCCTTACTCTATAAAAGGAATACTAGGGTCATAATATACTTCTTATGATAGAGCATAATATAATAGTGTTTTAAGTTCCTCGGTGTTCTAGTTTTATATTTTGAGTTGTACACGATTTTATAATACAATGACATTGATGAATCAAAATAATGTTTCATGTCATAATGTTGTCTCCAAACTATATTGAGATATGTCATCTTTATTTCAAGGAAAGAACTCAAATGCTTGACATTATTAATGACAAGTGTTAAAGTGTGATTTGGATATTCAAGAACAATTTGTTAATGAATGGTTTAAAATAGATGCAAGGCATTATGTGTTGTTTCTTATTTTCCTATTTTTTGATATATATATATATATATATATATATGCTCTGTCATTCTGATATTTTCTATATGTAAATAGAAATTTGAAAAATACAATTACATATCAATATGAAATGTCATTGATAGAAACATAAAATATCATCAACCAAATTTAATATTTTGTAGTATAAGTGATGAAATACAGTATTAATTTTAATAAATACCTAGTAATTGCTAGTGCTAAATCTCTTAAACTTGTCAAATCATCTCATCATACTCATCATCAAATTGAGAGCTTTCTTGATTCTTGTTTGTGTTTTCTTCACTCAGCATACCTTTTCTTAACTACATCTCAAAACTACCAATACATGTGTCATTGTCATTTTGTCACTGTCAATTATCTTGCTTTGGTTTGAAGTGTTGTCCAACCCTCTTCTTTCACATTTGGACTTTCAAATTACCAGTGCTCTTTCATAAGGAAAACTTTTGACATCATACCTAGATGTATACACCTTCAAGCAATTTTATAAATTATTGTCTAATTTTTTTCTCTTCTTTGATTTTAAGAACCTCAAATCACTGAAAACTCTCTCATCCTCCACTAGACCCAATATCTCATTTTGACATAAATCATCAAGCTTGAAAATTTTTGATATTGAATCATGCAAAATTTTTCTCTTGACCTAGAATTGTCCAAAGATTTATTACTGGCCCCTCTTGGTGGGGGCTCTCCATTTTTTTATATTGTTCCCTCATAGTTATTGTAAAATGAGTTGATTTATCTCTAAGAATAGTTTCATTTAAAATCCATCTATAGTTTTTCTATTGAGTTGTACATATTTACAAAATTGGTCTATCAAAATCATTATCTTCTAATGAAAATAAACTACATTGTTGAGTTCTGAATATTGAGGAAACATAATAGACATGGCTTCAAGTACATCCACATGAGGGAATCATTTTCTAATCTCCAAGGAAACATAATAGGAGATTTTAATCAGAGAAGCAGTTAAAAACTCAACAATATTGCTAAAATCTTCCCTTGCAACACTTACTTCTTGATTCTGAGGGTGCTTTCTTGGTTTTTCGATCATGGTAAGGCAGTGCATTGGTATCCCAAGTCCACATACAGTGACACATAACTCCCCATTTGCATTGATCTGTAAAAAAAAATATTAATATTTTTCAAATTTGTCCCTATCTGCCACCTAACAAATTTTTCATCAGATAATGTTGGTTGAGATTGATAGAGATTATTGAGGGTCATGCATGTCAGTTTACATAGCTTAGCATATTCTAAAATATACATAGCTTTTCCTTGGATTATTTTTTCAAAAAGGTTAATTTCCTCTAGCATGGGGAGAAGACCTCCTAAAGTTAAGATTGTCTCTATATCACTTAACCTAGAAAGAAGGTTAGGAACTTTGTCTACTGTGTGGAGATGTTTGTACATTAATCCAATCAAGGATCAATATTTTGAATAAACTCAATGTATTGGTCTATCCAAGGAGATCCATCTAGTATTAACATCCTTAAGAACCTTGTTCCCATTGGTTATTCTATTGGAAAACTTTTGAAATTACAAAAAATGTTTAGGACTTGCTAAAAAAATTAAAAGCTAGATTCATTTTTTGGGTCATGCACTAAATGAAAGTCATGTAGGGTGATCAAGAAGTTTTTATCTTTCTGCAAAGATCATTCCTATGAACTTGCATTACTAAATTTCCATCCACTCCTATACATACCAACTTTTTGGCAATTGTCAAGTCATCTATACCTCCATATTCAATTGGAAAACTCTTAGGTAGTTGAAATAAACTTTCCATTGTCGTAGTCTCCTTTATTTTAGTAACACAGTAGATGAGTTTGACATATGTGATTTTGTACAGTATAAACATGCTTGCATACCCAGGACATATTATCTATTGTAATAGCTTAGTCTAAAGACAATACAATAAAGTTTTACTCTAATTTTTTCCCTTATATCGTGTTTCAACCTCAGCAAGACAACTTGCCCATTCTCATCCATGGTTTATTGATCAATGACTATTAGGAAAGTTAGGATTTTTCAAAAAGTATAATAAAGTACTAATTTCTAGGTAGTCTATCATAGGATTCCCTCTAGTCAAAATATAAAAAACAATGCTTAAATTGATGATTTTTCCTATTTGTTCTACTTCCATTACATTTCCAAAAATAGCTTCAATAGAACTTCCACATTTAGCAATCTTTACCCATCTTTTCAAATGTGCATCATATTCTAAGGAATTCTTAACATGATAACATTGTTCCTTTATTTTTTATCTTATCAATGATTTTTCAATTTCATCTATGATTTGTTTTTTGTAAACTTTACTGATATACTTTTCTATGGTTTCAAGTTTAAGCCGCAACCCCTTGTTTTTTTTGTATGTTTTCAACTACAAATCTTACACCTACATTCTATTTGAGGCTCGCCTTTCTTTGGATTCTCCAATAGTTCAATGAATAGATACTTTGGCACCCAATCAATTTAAAAATTCCTTGGCATATCTTAGTCCTGACCCATTTTTTGTTTGGATTTTCTTTTCCCCTTTTGTGAATTATCATCATCTACGACATTGTCACCAAAGTTGATTATATCATTCCTTCTACCCTGTATATATACCAAAACATCTTCTTCATCATTATCTAAGATATCACATTCTCTACCTTCTTTAATATTCAATGTAGGTTGTGAATCTTGTAGTTGTGATGATGTACCTTCATCATTTTGATCACAAACATTGCTAACATATGAAGTTAAGAATCTACATTTTGTTGGCTTCTCTTGGACTTTGCCACATTTAGGAGTCTTACCATTCTTCCTATTTGACATCTCCAATGAAATAAAGGCTACAAAAAACTATCTACTTGCTTAAGAAGCAATAATAGACTATAAGATTCATTGGGCCTAGTGCCTACAATCTAGATGTCTGGGGTCTCCAAAATCAATAAGAATGAACAAACAATTGCAAACAGATTGAGATGAATAATATTATAAGTTCACTTCAAAAAAATAATCACTACCTTTAGATTCTTAGTGAGTAGCACTAGCATTCATCGATGTAACAATGGTTTTTCCTATTGTAAAATTTGGCTATTGATCCAAATTGAGAGGTCAAAACCAACCAAATTGTGTAAAAATAATTCTGATATTTTATTGTATTTATACTAATCCATATTTGGAAAATTTGGCACAAATTTTAAATGGTGTACTATCATAAATTGTAAGCACCCTATAGGTGTGTACAATTTCATGATTGCTTAGCAGCCACCTTAGTGTGTTTCCATTTTAACATGCATAATAGGACTTCATGTTGCAATTAATGTACACCTAAATTTAAATATGAGCCCTATGTTATTTCAATTTCATCAAAACTCAATGTAAGCCCTTATTTATAGGCACGCTCCTTTATTATTTCTCCTGTTTAATCATTTATTAGCCTACATGGGCCCTATGTTACTATTTTTGGCCTTTGTACTTCTTCCCAACCTCGAAATAAATTATGCTTCATAATCCAACATCCCCTAGTTATCTAAGGCCCATGGTTTAAATTTGATCCATGATTGATGGGAATACAAGGGCCTAGGAATTCTATACCCAGGTATAGAACATCTTGGGTTTTGGGCTGTGATTTGAATCGGGGGCTCATCTTGGTAATTTAGTCAGGTATTTGCATTTGTGGTTAGCCCTCGTCAGTTTTAACCCCTGAAATATTGTGAGAGGTATATAAGCACCCTATCCCTCCTAATTTGAGGATCAATTTCATATGGTAAGCAATCAGATATACTCTCACGCACCACACTCATTATTAAGTAATTAAGTTAAAGGTTTTATGGAAATCATCCAAGCATTAAATATCTAGACTTATTCTCAAGCATTCAAGGTGTTCTTCTCCATGGATCAAGCTTTTTTCCCTCATTTAAGGCCAAGCAAAGGAGTCAATTATAAAGAATAAGATTATTAATGTACTCTCTCTCTCTCTCTCTCTCTCTCTCTCTCTCTCTCTCTCTCTCTCTCTCTCTCTCACGCATTGTGGAANATGTTCTCTCTCTCTCTCTCTCTCTCTCTCTCTCTCTCTCTCTCTCTCTCTCTCTCTCTCTCAAGCATTGTGGAAAACTACAACATCCATCATACAATGTTTTGAATTTCATGATTTCCTTTTGGGTTTTAGTTTTAATTCAAAGCTATTGCATCAACATATTTGATCATGTTTAAAGAAGCACTTGAATTTCTAAGGTATGATATACTTCATTTTTTAGATCTAGTCTCTGCTATATGACAACATGCTTTCATTTATCTTATTTAATTTTCAAGGTTGATTCCAAACAGGGATTTGATTGAGGTAACCCCCTCTATACAACCTTCTTCCTCATTTTTCTATGTGTAGGAACATGTGGTGAAACTACCATTGTAGATCTAGAAAGTACAAGATTTGAGGGATGATATGTGAAAGTTATAGGAAAAGGTACTTCCTATATTAATTCTTCCTCTATGCCTCCAAAAACATCCTTTTTCCAAAACTTACTTAATATGATCCAAGGATTTAAGATCTATTACAATCCCCTTTATGAACCTATCAATGATTCTTCTCCCAAAGTTACTCTCCCTCATGAGAACATATTGATTCAAGAAGATACTTTTAACACTTCCCTCAATACTCTCCCTCTTTGGGATGAACCATTAGAGAATTACTTTGATTATTCTCTTGATATGCACCTCCCCCATGAGAGGACCTTGGTGAAAGAGGGTGATATTGTGGAAGAGATTGATATGATTGACCATTCCCTTAATGAAACTTCCCTCCAATCCATTTTAATAATCTTCCCTCTAGAGATTAGGCATTAATGAGTGATGTTTTTCCCTCTCCTAAACTTTCCTCTATTCATGAACATACTTTGGAATAAGAGGATAATATCCTTGATGTCCTCGCTTCTTCAAATAAAACCTTAGAAAATCAAGATACTAATCAAGTCAATACCATGTAGGTACAATATTCACCTTGTCTATCATTTATTTCTCTAATAAAAATAAGAACACGGTCGACTCTTCAAGATGATGATTGGAGAACATTAGATTTTACACCCACCTTGTGTAGTAAAAACAAAATCCTTGAATTTGAGACTCAAATTAATTACTTCAACGCATATATGGATATCAATTAGGCCTCTTTGAATTTCAATCCAATTCTTTCTAAGAGTGACTCTTATCTTTTTGATATTTCAAATCTTAATGATGGACATGGTATAGGATGTGTGCAACAAAGCACAAAGACCCATAAGAAATCTACATCACACTTATCAAAAGAATCTCTAGGATCCCAACCTCCCCATCTGTCCAATCAATCTATAAATTCTTCTCCTAATTTCTGATCACAACAAGAGAATGTTTTGGTTGATCTTTTCAATGATAACTTGATTACTCTTCCTTTGAAGTGTAAAATTAAATAATTCATTGATTGTGGTATAATTCAAATGGCATGTAACAATGAATGACACCTTTTTCTTGATCATTCTAAATAACATCTAAGTTCCTATTATGTCGCTCCTCACTATTTTGCATTGGTAGATTATCCTTTGGGTGCTCATTGTCATTCATGGTGGTGCAATTTTAGGTGCAGTCATACTTTGTGAGAAACATAATAGTCTTTATTATTCCTTGTCTCCACACTTGGGGGTAAGGGTACTATTTACATTTGCTATCTATCCCAAGGACCCATTTTCTCTCTTTGTTGAGTTGTGTCTTTTATAACATGATATCCTTTCTTGAAAGGAATTATTTGTTTCTACATAAGCATTTTTTCTCCTTTTTTCAGAAGATTTACATCCTTGTTTACGACCTTTTATTTTCTTGAAAGTGCATGTCTATTATAAATGAAATTTTCACTTGGGGTGCATAATATATTGTCCTTTTCCAAGTATTCCCTTACCTAGAAATAGGGAAAGGTGTGTATACTTTATCCTCATTCCTTATTTTCTTTTCCTTTCCAAAAGATACATTGTCCCTATTTTAACTTATTTATTTTATAACATGATATCCTTTATTGCATGTATTTGTTTATTTTACATGAGGATATTCTCTTTTTCATGAGATTTACATCCTTCTTCACAACCTTTTCCTTGCTTGAGAGTGCATGTCTGTTATAAAATATCTATCACTTAAGGTTACAATGTGTTATCTTTTCCCTTTCCTTCACCCTTGAGGGGAAAGTTTTTATTTTCTCAATCTTATATTACTTTACGAGGATTCCTTTTCTTTATGTGATATTTGTTCCTTCTTTTATGGGATGTGTTTGTTTACGTAAGGATCTTCTCCTTTTTAGGAGATTTACATCCTGGTTTAAAATATTTTTCCTTGCTTGAAAGTGCTTGTCTATTATAAACAAATAACCTTAATTTGGGGCTTAAAGTGATTTATCCTTCATCAAGAATCCATTTTTCACCTAGCAATAGAGGGATAAAAGGGTTCATTATTGTTCTCCTCCCCTCTTTGTCTTTAAGATGTTATCTTTTCTCAAGAACTACTCTTGAAGGTAGATGTCTTGTAGCCAATATCTCTTCCTTTCAAGGGTATCTTCCTACTTTTAGATATCCTTTCATGATTATGTATTCCTTGGCTAATAATAGTTTTCACTTTTTGCTAAGGTTATGGCATATATTGTTGCTTTGAGGATATCTCCTTATTGTTGGAAGTAGGTATGATTGTTCTCTTTTCCTTATGATGCCACCATAGTCCTATGTTTTCATCATAAGGAGGGGGGAATACATGCGGCCTCCTTGTACATTATGCAACCTTATTGATCCTTAGACTGATCACTTTTATCAATCCTTAGATTGATCGCTTTTATTGGTCCCTAGACTGACTACTTTTATTGGTCCTTAGAATGACCACTTTTTTTTTCCTTAGACTAACCACTTTTATTAGTCCTTAGCCTAACTTCTTTTGTTGGTCCTTATATTGATTGCTTTTATTGATCCTTTGATTGATCACTTTTTTTGGTCCTTAGAATGACCACTTTTTTTAATCCTTAGACTGATCATTTTTATTGATCCTTAGACTGATCACTTTATGGATCTATATAGAGAATATGATTTATGTAGGACCGGTCTTTTAAGTTTCCTTATGCACAAATTATTTTTAAAGGTAGAGTTGACTAGAATAACACAATTTTCCAGACCATTAATTCTCCTTTTTAATCTCTTTAGGATGAGTGGAACTAGCATAATACAACTTGTTATTCTTTCTTCTCTTTCCTCCTCTTCATTTCCCATGTATCACCTAGCATAACACAACTAGTTGGCTTGTGGATTCATTGTATCTCTCTTTTTTCCATTCTCTCATATATTTTATAGTAGGTTAGATCATGGAGTATTTTCTTTCCATTAGTGTATGCGCATTCCCTTTCCATATGGTCACTTGTGCTCTTGCAATAGCTTTCTGAGTATGAAGAACTCCTTGAATGCTTGAGAAGAAGTCTAGATCTTGAATTCTTGGATGCTTACCTTCAAACCTTGAACCTGATTGCTTAATAATGAATGTAGATTCTTGAGAGTAGATGTGATTATTTTCCTTATGAATTTGACCCTCGGATGAGGATAAATAGGGATCTTATATACCTCTCACAACATTTTGGGGATAAAAATTGAGAGGGCTTACCACAAATCCAAATACCCCTCTAAATTACCAAGATAGACCCCCAATTAAAATCTTAGCCCAAAACCTAGTGTACAGAATGCCTAGGGTGTTCTATACCTAGATATAGAATGCCTAGGTCATTGTATACCCACCAATCATGGCTCAAATTTAAATCATGGGCCTCAAATAGCCAGTGGATACCAGATTACAAAGCACAACAGATTTTGAGGTTGAGAAAAAGTACAAAGGCTACAAATGGTAACATAGGGCCCATGTAGGCTAATAAATTATAAGTATAGAAGAGAAATAATAAAGGAGTGTGCCTATAAATAATATCTCACATTAAGTTTTAATGAAATTGAAATAACATAAAATACGTATTTGAATTTATGTGTACATTAAGTGCAACATGAAGTCCTATTATGCATATTAAAATGGAAATACACTAAGGTGGGTGTTATACAATCATTAAATTGTACAAACCTATAGGGCACATATAATTTATGATATTACATTTAGCCCCCACTTTAACATGAGTATGATGCTACCTCATGCTCATAGTAAAGGAAATCAGAGAGAAGATAAAGAGAGAGAAATGGTCATGGGCAAAATGCAAGAGATAAGACATCACTAAGTTTAAGGACACTAGCCCCCCAAAAAGGATCTTAGCTCATACATCCATGTGTAAGGACACACAAATCAAAGACAAAAGACTAAATTTCACTAAGGTTCCAAGTAAACTAGTTGAGGAGACCTCAATGAACCAAATGTCTCAATGACTAGTATCACAAGATTATTTCCCTCATTGAAGGCCAAGAAACTGAGTCAACCATAAAGGAAGAAGATAATTAATCTACCTCCTTCATTCTCTCTCTCTCCTCCCAAGCATTGTAGAAAATGACAACATCCATTACACAAGGTTTTGTCTTTTTATGATTTCTTTTTGGGTTTTTGTGTTAAGTCAAAGCTATTGCATCAACATATTTGATCATATTCAAAGAAAAAATTTCATTACAAAGGCATGATATACTTCATTTTTTAGATCTATACTCCACTATATGAAAACATGCTTTCATTTATCTTACTTCATTATCAAGGTTGATTCCAAACAGGGGTTGGATGCAACCTTCTTCCCCGTTTATGTGTGTAGGAACATGTGGAAAACCTATCATTGTAGATATAGAAAGTAAAAGATATGATGGACCATCTATGAAATTTTTAGGAAAAAGTACTAGTTATACAATGAGCAAGGCATTCTATCCCTGGGTATAGAAAAACCAAGGCATTCTATACCCCCCAAATCAGCCTCAGATTCAAACCATGGGTCAGTACTACTATTTAGTTGTTGTTTCAGGTTGTTGTAGGTTCCCGTTTGATTTTTGTCTGTCTAGTTATGCTGAAATTTTTCATTTAAGCTTATTTATTCTCCCATCTTGCATCATCCTATTATCAACTCCTCTCAATCAATCATAGTGAAGGATCATTGCACCCACTTTGGTGCTTAATTTATACTTGAGCCTAGTGGGTCATCTTCCTTTTGATTGTGCAATAAGGAAAGATGAATAATCCACATTACTTCTATTTTCCTATTGTACAAATGGTACACAATTATCTGTTGAATCCCGATTAATTATATCACATCTTATGTAAATGTAGGGTGAATCAAGCCTCAAAAAAACATATACATTGTAAGTTTATAGGTGATTACAAGTCGTCCATTGGGATAGACTTATAAAAGAAATGGATATTTCAATCCTCCCACAACATTGAATGATTAATGGTATTGGTGAATATGATGGTGAATTAAGAAAAACTTCCAAAAAAATTTAGGCGAATTGGGTTCTCATGCAAATAGAACTACTGATGGCTAATTGACAAATATGGTCATCATTTAAGACATGCTTTTGAAATGGTAGGCAAAAATATTAAATAGACCACTTGGAAAGCATAGGTTCTATTGGAAAAATATTTAAGTTGATACAGTCAATTAATTAAAGTGATGGAAAATTAAATTGTATTTGACCAAAAATGTATAAAGTTGAGGCAATCTGGTCACCCTATTCGGTCCCACTTATTCACAAATTTTGAAATTCGCAATACAAGCTACTCACCACCAAAGTTTTTATTGTTTGCATAATACCATCTTATAATCCTCATTCTTCCACACCATTAATCTTATTGATGACTACTCATACTTTTAGTTTCAACAAATGAACCTATCACATTTTTAGTTATTTTCCATTGACATATATTCATTGTGCCAAGTATTATATACTTAGAACAATTATTTTTATTTTTTACTACATAACAACTATTTAATATTGTAATGACTATGATTTATGATGCTTATCTATTGATGTAAAGTATTCTCTCAGGCATGTGTTATTTTTCATATGACTTATCTTTATTTAATGTGCCTATATTGTTTATTAAAGAACCTTTTGAGTAAAAAATAGAAAAAAAAGGTTTATCTTTTTAATGAAGACCCTCTTTATTTTATTATTTTCTTATGTTAAGGTTAATAATACATTGCATATTATATTTATCATACCCATATAATTTGGAACCACATCTTACTTTCTTTCTCATTTCATAGTAGTCAATTTTGTATGCTCTTTCATAATTATACATTTTATTCAATTTAACATGATTCAAAGTAATCTTATCACATACGGGGGCATCATAAGTTCCCATACTATCATGTTCCAAAGAGATATATGGGTATTCCATGTGTTTCCCTTACTATTTCTCACTTGCATGGTATCATGTACAAAAGATGAATAATATCACAATGGGAGCATCATGCTTTCCGTATCCTATTGTGTTCTTTCATGCCTTAGCATGTACCTAAGAGCCACATTAGGGATAACATGCCTTCACCATCTCATATATTCTTTCATAATCAGTTTCTTATACTAGGGGTAAACATATAGATTTGTTGACTATCTCTTGTGCATATGCTTTTCATACTCATCGTTTAATGCATGTCTAAATGTCCTGTTACATGGTGATATATTTGAAACTTATTAATTTGCGTCATTTATATTCTTACATGCTTATAATATATTTACCTCTCTCTCTCTCTCTCTCTCTCTCTCTCTCTCTCTCTCTCTCTCTCTCTCTCTCTNATATATCTCTCTCTCTCTCTCTCTCTCTCTCTCTCTCTCTCTCTCTCTCTCTCTCTCTCTCTCTCTCTCCTTAATGTAATGGGTATAATATCTACTATGTATAACATTCTTATGTTGCCTACTAGATTTTTCTCTATTTTTACTAGTGTTTTAGTTTTGTGATCTTTTGTCACTGTTTTGTCTTCTTGAACTTTATTGATCATATCTATGTAAATCCTTTGTAATTGGGTTTTGGGTCCCTAAAACGTATTTTCACGTAATCAAAAAAATTATTATGTTGAAATTGTAGATAGTTACTTGTACCTATCTATATAACACACATGTATATTCATCACTATACCTAGATTGATCTTGATCACTCCTCGTGGTCTTTCTTGAAGTGTTATAGAAAATTTCTATCACTATATTGGGTTGAGTATTTTGGTGCAGCCACGGTAGGAGAGACCTCAAAGAGATTTTTCCAAGCTGCACAACAAGAGTCACTCAACAAAAACAATAACTCAACAAAAACAAGAGGCTAAGAGAATGCAAGATTAGAGGTTCACATTAAAACATATGAAATTACATCAAATTGGATAGAAACACGTGGGCTTACATTCCAAGCAAACATGCCTAATTATATAATGAAATCTAGATGTATTTGTCTTTTAACCTTCAAGAATTATTCTTGTCAAATTGATGCTAAACAAAGATCAATTACATAAATATATAGAGCCTTCACAAGGATCATGTTGGCCAAGGAAGATCACATTTTTCCCAGGTAAGGAAAAATTAACGTGTAGATGTAGGTCAAGACCCAAATCAAGAAGATCTTGATGCCAAGATATAGAAATGACATGTGATCCAAGAGAGATGTCAACCTAAGATCAAGGAACATATTGATATGAGCCATAAATGTTTTTTGATTGGGAAATTCCTTCACGAGATTGGAAAAATCCAACTAACCATAAGAACAAATAGGCCTGAGAAAGAATCTATAATATCTCCACATAGAAGTAACTGATCAAGGTGAAAACCCAAATAGAGGTAAAACGTGATGTATGGAACATTCCATGAGGTCCACAACAATAAAAAAAAACCATCTCGAAGGAACACTAAAAGAAACTGAGAAATTGAACTAACAGGAAAATAGAAAGCAAGTATTTTTGGTTGATGCAAACTTGCCAAGAACCCAAGATGCTCCTGCATCAGACACCCGGGGTTATTGAAAAGTGAGCCTCTCACTTATCTAAGGATATATGAAAACCAAGATGATTAACCTCAACCTAAGGAATCCATGAAGAATCTTTAACTGGTATGTCCTTCCACTTGACAAGATATTATTTGTACTGCTTACCTCTAGTTTTTCTACCAATTCTACTCTCCAAAATCTTTTCAATCTTATCAACTTGCTTCTTAGGATACTAATTCTCCATATATGATCCATTGTATTCATTAAAATTTTCCTCATGATACACATACAAGTTTGCAACATTGAATATAAGTGATATGTCCATATCTTCTAGCAACTCAACTTCATATGCATTCCCTGAATCATATCTCCTTAAGATTATTACACGATCCAAACTTCCTCATATTTAGCTTGTTATTTGTCCCAATATGAAATATAACCTTCTTCAAATATACCACTACTTCATCTCTCATTCATATTTCCTTGTGTTTCCTCTTTTCATCTGCTCCATCCTTGTACTTTTGATTCATCTTTTCCAAATTCTTTTTCACCTGAATATGCAATGCTTTTATGTGTTCAACAAATTCTTCTCCTTCTGCACTCCTTTTCACTTCATGACTGATATCCCTTAATTTTGATACTCCTTTAGGATTCATCCTATGACTATCATAAATTATGTTTTCCTTGTACTTTTATTCAGTGAATTGTTATATGCAAACTCTTCTTGTGCTAGGACTAAATCACAATTCCCAGTGTTTTATCCAACCAAACATCTCAAAAAGCTCCCTAAAATTCTATTTGCATCAGTTTGTGGGTGAAATGTAGAACTAAAATTAAAATCAATGTTCATCTTCTTCCAAAGTGTCCTCCAAAAGTAACCAAAAAACTAATCTTTTAGGTAACCCATGCAATCTCACAATTTCCCTGAAAAATAAGTCAGCTACATGTATCACATTTGTAGTCTTCTTACAAGGTATGAAATGTAACATCTAGGAAAATCTATCCACTACCACAAATATGTAATTATTACCTCTTTATGTCTTAGGCAATCCTAGTATGAAATCCATGCTAATATCTTCCCAATTTCTCTTTGGTACTGTCAAAGGTGTATACAATCAAACATTCTAACTACTTCCTTTAGCAACTTGACAAACTCTACAACTCTAAACAAATGTCCTTACATCCTTAAGAATATTAGCACAAAATTAATTATCACTCATCAAATCCATGGTCTTATTCTTGTCAAAGTGTCCAGCTAATCCTCCATAATGCTTTTCCTTAATCAAATTATCCATCATTGAACTCATAGGTATACACAACTGAGTTCCTCAAAATAACATACCATCCTGAATGAAATATTCCATCCATTTTCTTTGGTTAACTGCATGAAGTTCTCTGAAAGCTTTCTAAGGTTTAAAAAAATCATGGTCTTCTTCATACAAGTTCTTCAACTCATAAAATCCTAATACCTCAACTCCCATCTCTATCAGTAAATTTCTTCTCCTACTCAAAGCATCAACAACCTTATTCAACTTACCACTCCTATGTTTCAACAAAAAAATATAACTCTGCAAGAACTCAACCCATCTCATGTGTCTCTAATTCAAATTACCTTGACTATTCAAATATTGCAATGCTTGATGATCAATATACAATACAAAATCCTTAAGTAACAAGTAATGTTTCCACTTCTTCAAATCTTGAATTATGGCATAGAATTATTGATCATAAACTGAATATATTTTCTTTGTATCATTCAAATTGTCACTTAAATAAGCATCAGGTCTACCTTCTTGAGTCAACACTTCTCTAATTGCATTCTCACTTGCATCACAATCCACTTGAAATACTTTATTTAAATTAGATAGTGCCAACACAGGTTGTTCAGTTACCTTTTGTTTCAATAATTTAAAACTCTTTTTTCCTCCATGTGTCCATTTGAAATCCTTCATATCCCCTCTCATTGTCTTGGTCATATGACTACAAACTAAATTGAAATTCCTAATGAGATTTTAGTAGAAACTAGTGAATCCATGAAATGATCTTACCTCCCCAACACTTTCAGGTGCAGGTCACTCAACTATTTCTAAATGACCTTCTCATGATTCATCTTCAATCCATCTACTAAGATCACAAATCCCAAGTACACTATCTCCTCTTTCATGAAATAAAACTTCTTGATCTTTATCAATAACTTATCTTACCTTAATATTTGTAACACTTGTCTCAAATGCAACAAATGATCCTTTTTTTCCTTAATGAAAATCAAAATTTCATCTATATAAACAATCACCAACTTACCCAATAATTTCTTTAATATTGTTAGTAATAACTGAGAGGGGGGGTGAATCAATGGCCTCAAAAATTTATCTTTCAAACTTAACCACCAATCAATAAACCTTAGATTATTAAGTCCCTACAAGATTCATGCCATGAAATACTTATAATGATTAACTGTTTGTCGGTGTTCTTTGGATTTCCTTATTCTTTCTTGATTACCAATAAGTAGTATAACTATTTATCGAAGCTCAATAAATAAGCAGAGTATATCGATCAATCCAGTGTTAACTATGTCAGATACAAAACAATAAAGAAATGAATCATACACACATAACACATGAATATTTAACATGGAAACCCTATTAGGGGAAAAACCACTGGGACCGGTACCCCAAATTTTCACTCTTCTGAAGTGAGCCATGTTAGGAGCCAACCCTGTTAAAGGTTACAAACACACTGTTAAGTGCAACCCTATTAGAGGATTTTATACATAGAGGTTGTCACTTAGTATTGGGAATCTATTTCTACCATCCTTGAATCACCCTCCTTCTTAGACTATCAATAGGTATCGAGAAAATCCAATGCTACTTTCATGAATCAACCTTTTTGGCACTCCTTGGGATGTACCTCAATATATAGAAGACTGTTAAGTCCTGCTTTGTTAAGAGACTTGATGCTTCAATGGTTAAACTGAAACAATATGACCTGTTTCTAATACAACTTTGAATTGCAAATTTTCAGATCTATTTAAGTACATTACCTCTCTGATCAATGTATCAATTCAATTATTTGTGCTCCACACTTTCTGCTCTGTGATGTTGTGCTTCATTGTTCGTCAGTGTCTGTAAAACTACTTAGCTCTCCTTTAGCTTGATTGATCAGGACTGTATGAAGTTATTCTTCATTAGTTTCTCTTTAGCATCCTCTTTCTATTCACTCCCCATAATCCCATTCGTAAATGAATTAAGCTTGTCTCTTATATAGACATGATATTCACTGTTTCTTGATTCTTGATTCTTGGCATGAAAAACAATCCAGCCAATTAGATTTAAAGCATAACTCCTGATTTGTATCGTAATTATATTCTTGCCAATTGTACAAATCATCTTTAAATCAATCACTTAACTCTGGTTGATTCAAACAAAGAAAACAACTAGTTAAGTCTATCTTTATCTCTTGCCAACTAGATATTTTGTCATTTTTTGAACTCTTTGTTTCGTTGGTCACCTCTGTAGTTAGTTGTCGGTGACAACTAACAGTTCCATCGGTGAGACTCCAGTTAGCTTCGTGATCTCCGTCTATTGGGCATCATTAGAATTTTACTTGTCAGGCAACCTTCTAACTTTGCTCGTCGGGCGTCACTGTGGCTTTGCTTCGTCGGGCAACACTATACTTCAGCTCGTCAGGTATCACTATGACTTTTCTTCTTTTCTCTGACCATCGGTGTGCACTCTATCGGTGTTGTTTGTCACTCGATGAATACTTGACTTTTATGTATTGTTGAAAGCATAACCTTTATTCCTTTGGTTCTCTGAAGTCTTTAGCATTATGTACATGACCGTACAGATGATATCAAGTTGACATCAATGACAATATAATACATTAACTGATTTAATGCCTTGCATTCTCTTCAACTTAACATTGTCAAACATCCAATCAGTTACAGGTCATCAATCTCTCCCTTTGGCATTGATGGAAACATACTATATTATCACACTATACTATTTCTAATACAATATGAAATATAACAATTGAGATTCATCAAACTACCAATCTTTTTGTTCTGTCAACCGATAAATGTCTGACCTTCGGTAAGCTCTGTTTTAGCTTAGATTTGATTCTTGCAGCTCTTTATCTTCTGATGTGTTGTGTTCCCTCCTTGTGTCAATTTCTCTCTCTTGACTGTTCTTCTCTTTTGATGTCTTTTTCTCTTGTCAGCAACTATCCCTTTGTATAATCTTTCCATACAATTTGCTCTCCCTAAGGATATAATCTCTCCCTCTTGGAGTAGTATGATAGTGGACAATTTTCCTCCCTTTTCTAAAGAATGTGCTAATATGGATAATTTCTCTCCCTTTGACAGCAATGCCAAAACAAATATCTCACAGATATCTAACATTCATGTCAAACAATATTTTCTCTCCATCCATAATATATTCCTTGAATTTCCCTTATCCATCAGCAATACAACAATATGCTCTGGTGCTCGGTTCTGATATATACCTGTCTGTATATAGATGTAGCTTTGAAGTTCATCTCTTTGCTTGCATCAACATTTCTGATGTTCTGATAATATGTAGGCTGATGCAGCCTTCAGTCATTTTACTAACTGGTAGACAAGGGTTTGACCCATAGTCTCTTTCTTAAGCACTCAAATATATCCTTAGGCAGTGGCTTGGTGAAGATATCAGTTGTGTGCTAAAATGTTGACACACTTCTATGGGTCATTCCATCCAAGATTGCTCAAGAATGAGGCCTCAAATATCGACTCATAGCTCTCTATTCATGGAGTGTAAAGGTTTGTAATGGAGACCCTCAGATTGACCTAGTTGTGCCCATGCAAGTACACCATGAAATGAGAGATTCAATGCATGAAAATGAGATCTACTCTATATGATTGCAATGCATGAAATAAAATTAATCTAAATGATAACAATGCATGATTAATCTATCAAAGGAAATATGAGAGCTAATCTAATATGAATCTAATCTACATGAATAGCCATGGATGCAAGAAGAAGACAAGAAGAGAGAACTTGCAATATCCAAGCTTGAGTGCTCAAATTCTCCTCCAAAATTGTTCTCCAAACCTGTAGCATAACAATACCTAAAAATTCTATATGAAAATGAGAAGGAGAGGTTTCTTTTTAAAGAACAATGGACGAAGAGATTAATAGGCAAAAATCAAAGGTTATGATTAAGAGGCAAAAAGCCCACCACTTAGGAAGATGTGATAAAAAAAGGATTTTTATTTAATTTATTTCCCTTTTCATCAAATAAAGTGCTTTAAGTGGGGATTTTATTTAATTAAAAGAGGGATTTTCTTTTAATTAAATAAGATTAGAAGACTTTTATTTAATTAAATGGGAGGAATTTAATTTAATTAAATAAGATGAATTTTATTTAATTAAAAGGGAGAAATTTAATTTAATTAAAAGGGAGATTAAATCTTTTAATTAAATAAAAATGATCAAACCTTAGGAAATATTGAAATAATTAAATTAATTATGATTTGATCAAGGAAATTGATTTGAATTAAAAATGTTGCAAAACATTGATTCAGGAATTTGATAAATTGATAAAATGATAAATGGGGCCCACAGTCTAGGTGACCATTTTAGGGTGCATACATTTGCCCCTCTTTGACTAATGTGTGATCATTCTGGGAACACACGTAGTCAAAGAATGCAGTTGAAGTGTGAGATCGATTTGGGATCACAAAACAACACAAACATCAACATCATTGTAAATAAGTAATTGACATTAGAACAAAGATAAGTTGATTGCAAAAAAGACAAGGTCAACACTGTTGTAAATAAGTAATTGACATGTTCAAGATAAGAATCTCAAGCAAGGTTGACCCAAGTGGAACAAATGATAGGATTAATAAAGCTGAATTAAGGATTGAAGTTTGATAGGTACTGCCCCCTCGTGATCGAAATCGAAATGAGATAGAGGAGAAACAACAAATTGATAAATTTGATCAAATCAAACTAAAGATAAGGTGTTTGATGTAAGATGAAAGATATAAGGATCAAAGAACCAAGGTAGATAATCAAGCATGAAAGATTATACCCCAAGGTTGAATTAGAAGAAAAGAAGTGGGGTGAAAGTGAATGGAAGATAGAAGTTTGGAAGAGGTGGAAAGAAATTGAGAGAAGAAAGAGAATTTTCCTTAAGAAAGAGAATGCTCCAAAATCAATCAATTGTTTAAGGTAGAAATTTTTTATTGAGATCGCGAAAGAAGATAAGGAAATGAAGATCAAACATGATCACAGTTGATTAAAAGTCCACAAGAAATATGAAGGAAACCCTCTCATACTCATAATGCAGCCTAAAAATGCAAACTAACATGAGGTCTAACAATGCAAGCTACATGAAAATGCAAAGGTGTACTTGCAATAGAGCAATTGTAACATAGGACTTTGTGTTCATCATTCATTAGAGAATGTTAAGGAACTTATTTTCATCATTGGGCCATTATTAACGGATATCGAAAAATCACACAATCATCACTAGTCACAAGTGCAACTATGAAGATATGAATGTGATTGATATCGGATTGGAATGTGGAAAGATTCTAACATAAGCTTCAAAGACATAAAGGTCAAGATGACTGTGATCTTAGCTTACCCAATTTAATATAGCAAAACCACACTCGCATCAAGGCATAGAGGCCAGGATGACCAGCAGAATGGTTGTGCAAAAATAGTGAAGCATAAAGTAGGAAGCAAATAAAAACATGTCACATGCCCCAAGTCCTCCAGCTATGCATCACGGAGAGACTTATGAGACAAGGACACTCAACGAAAATCAATAACAATCAACACACAAAGAAAAGATCATGACATAGCTCAAGCATTAAGTATTGCATTGAAAAATTTAAGTGTGTTAAATGATACTCAGTTCTGAGGATAAGGATCAAATGCTTGCAAGCGGGTAAGATCACATGACAAAACTAGGAAGACCAAACCGATAAGTGTTAAAAAACACTCAATGTCAAGGGTTGTATTAAAAATACAGTTGGGGTGATGTTGAAAAACACCATTTGTGAGATGTCCTAAAGACTAACGCATCCAAGAGACCAAAGCTAACACAGTTATGCCCCCTAGACAAAGACAAAGACCAATTCCAAACCAAGGCAATAAGGACAAGGTATGATGGAGAAAGGCTAAGTGTCGTGGACACACGCTAAGAAACAAGGGTGCAAAGGCCTCAAGTAGTGCCCGTTTCTAGGTTTTCACCACTTGGATTTTATTATAATTTTTTCTCTTTCATTTTTCTATTTTTTTTTTTTTTTCTTCTTTTTTTTTTCAGGACTTTTTATAATTTTTTTGAATTTTTTCTACCAAGGCGCCTGTTTCCAAGTTTTCACCAAGGCACTTTTTCCTCTCTTTTTTTGAATTTTTGAATTTTTGATTTTTTTGTATTTTTTGAAATATATAATTTTTTTGGAGATACATCAAAGCGTTTATTGCTAGGTTTTCACTAAGATGATCATTTTTTCAGGATATTTTTTGATTTTTAAAATTTTTGACAATATATCATTTTTTGAATTTTTTTGGGAGCAATAATTATGTACAAAGGATGCCCCTAGACAGAATGGGCATCAAAATCCCAAGCAAGATCACATCGCGCAATCCCAATGTTTTAGCAAGGTGGAGGACAGGAGGGATTAGCAAGCTGGTGGAAGAGATGGAAGACAAGAAAAATGAAGGAAAATGAAGGGAATAAATCCTCAAAGGAAAACTCCTCAAGAGTACCCAAGCTAGGGGAAAACAAAGAAACATCCTGTGAAGCACATTTGGACAAGCAATGAAAGGCCAACATAGGATAAGACACAAAAGCGTAATGCAAGAGCAAGAAAGGATGCAGTCCAAAGGAGTAGACATGTCGAGAGGCTTCATAGCACCGTATTTTACTCTCTTTTTTTTAGATCAAGACCAAAGGGGAAAAAAGATAGTGATAGGAAAAAATGAATGGAGGAAAGTAGAGATGAAAATATGAAAGGAATGAAAGCAAGATCATCGTAAGATAGCTCACAAGATAGCCCAAATGTTTGTGTATAAATCAACATTGTCAAGATCAAAGAGAGAATACAGAATGGATGAAAGATGTAGAACAACTACGCATGATGCCTGATTGCTAAGTTTTCATCACGGTACTTATCCAAGGTGCCACAAGGGAGTGGTTTTCACCATAGGATGAAATTATTTCTTTTTAATTTTTTTTCTTTTTTTCTTTTTATATATATATATTTTTTTATTTTCTGAATTTTTTGGAAGAAGGCAAGATTTTTAGATAATGCTCCTTGAAAGGATAAACCATGATATGCCAAGGATTCAAAATGATATGCTCAAAGATGCTGATAGGGAAAGGAAGATGAAAGAGGACAATGGAGGATAAGGTTTTATGCAAAGCGAGTGAGGTAGGAAGATAGGAGGAATAGACAAATGAGGAAAATAGATAGAAGGTACAAGGATAGTGAATGGAAGGATTGTGAAAAGGTAGACGGAAAGGAAGGCAAGATCAACGTTAATACACACCTTGAAGGGTTGCGAGAGGATGGAGGAAATGTGAATAAAGGAATACGTGAAGGAATATGGTGAATGGATAGCAGAGGTTGCAATTTAGGCGCATGGAATGAAAGAATATTTTTGGAAGAAGATGAAGTGGAATCCTTTGAAAGCTTGAATGTCAAATTCACTTGTTTCTCAACATGAGACTCTCTCAAGAGAGACTTTGGAATCCATATAGTTGTAGGTTTTTCATTTATTTTTGATGATTTAGAGAGAATATCTTCAACGATGGATTTTGGAACCCATACTTGTCTTGTAGTTTTATTCTTAGATATCTCTTTTGACTTTATGCCCCCATGTCGATTAGAGGAGACATGGTGATCTTATTTTTTAGATGGATTCTTGTATTGCTTC
>MU227804.1:1433986-1493586 GCA_018584345.1 Thuja plicata
TCAATGGTTAAACTGAAACACTATGACCTATTTCTAATGCAACTTTGAATTGCAGATTTTCAGATCTATTTAAGTACATTACCTCTCTAATCAATGTATCAATTCAATTCTTTGTGCTCCACACTTTTTTATTTGTGATGTTGTGCTTCACTATTCGTTAGTGTCTGCAGAAATCCTTAGCTCTCCTTCAACTTGATTGATCAGGACTATATGAAGTTATTCTTCATCAGTTTCTCTTCAGCATCCTCTTTCTATTCACTCCCCTTAATCCCATTCGTAAATGAATTAAGCTTGTCTCTTATATAGACATGATATTCATTGTTTCTTGATTCTTGATTCTTGGTGTGAAAAACAATCCAGCCAATTATATTTAAAGCATAACTCCTGATTTGTCTCGTAATTATCTTCTTTCCAACTGTACAAATCATCTTTAAATCAATCACTTAACTCTGGTCGAATAAAACAAAGAAAAAAACTAGTTAAGTCTATCTTTAGCTCTTGCCAGATAGATATTTTTTCATTTTCTAAACTCTCTGTTCCATCGGTCACCTCTATAGTTAGTTGTTGGTGACAACTGACAGTTTCGTCAGTGAGACTCCAGTTAGCTTCATGATCTTCGTCCATCGGGCATCATTGGAATTTTACTCATTAGTTAACCTTCTGACTTTTCTCATCGAGCATCACTGTGGCTTTGCTTCGTCGGGAAACACTATACTTTAGCTCGTCAGGTATCACTGTGACTTTTCTTCTTTGCTCTGACCGTCAATGTGCACTCCGTCAGTGTTGTTTGTCACTCAGTGAATACTTGACTTTTATGTATTTTTGAAAGCATAACCTTTATTGCTTTGGTTCTCTGAAGTCTTTGGCATTATGTACATGACCGTACAGATGATATCAAGTTGACATCAATGACAATACAATACATTAATTGATTTAATGCCTTGCATTATCTTCAACTTAACATTGTCAAACATCCAATCATTTACATGTCATCAAATATCTCATTCATCAAAAACATGAAAGTACTCAATGCGTTGGTCAGTCCAAAATGCACCACTAACCATTCATACAATCCTTTATTTGTCTTGAATGCAGTCTTTCATTCATCTCCTTCTGTGATTCAGATTTGATGATATCCACTCTTCAAATTAGTCTTTGTGAAATACTTCACTCCAATAAAATAATTTGTTGGGAGATTGTTGAGCATGTCAGAGATTTTTGATTAGACCTTATCTATGCATACTGACATTAATGTTTTGTAATTGATGTCAACATACTATTGTTATTGCAGATATTGTATTTTGTTCAATTGAGATGATTTGAGTTGTTTAGATAATGTGTTGTTGTTCTTCTATTGTGATTGTACGTGATGATTCTGATATGTTTTTAGTTGATTCTGGTCAACTTAAAGAACTTCATATGACATTTGGAGTGTGTTATGATTAATTTACCAGGTGTCATTAATTCAGTGTTCCGAATATTTAGGATTTCTCAAAGGTTGAGGTTTTGCTTTGGTATGGATCGGTTTGGTAGATTCAATGGATGAGAAGTTGGTGCATGATTTGAGACTTATTATTGTACCTTCAACTAGTGTTTTTCATGATTCAAATTTTGGTAAGCTATCTTTTTGGTGTGACTGAGTTTAGTGTTCAGTGTTCATGATGAACAGTGTAGAGATGAATATGGATTTCAAGGTTTAGATGTTATTGAGGTTTGAGAGGTTATTCATGTTGTTGGCTAGTGTTCTTTGATTACATTATGATCATGTTGTTGGTTAGAATTGATCGAGGTGATCACATTTGGTGATTTTCTGAATGTGTTGGTATTTATTTATTTAGGTCTTAGCCAACTTGGTGAAGTAATGTGTAACAATTTATGGCACGGATTTGGTGATATTGTGTATTCGAGCATGTTGTTTTTTATTTGGATTGCATTGGTGTTTGAGCTTATTATTCATATCATTTATTTGTATAGGTCTTGGCCGACCTTGTTGTTATCATTCATTGTAATATGTGTAAATAGGAAATCATTTGTGATTGTGGTGTGTGTGTAGAGTGTGGTGAAAAGAGATGTGTGTATTCTACAACTGAGGCAAAAATTTTACTTTATTGGAATTGTATTGGCATAGCATATGTTGTAAGTCAGTTTGGTTGTATTGGACAATTTTTCCACCCTGTGTAACTGTTATTAGTGACTTATTGGTGAACCTGACTGAGGGCCATATTGTTGTATTGTGAGCAGTGTGATTTGGGTAATGGGCTTGTGAATGCAAGTGAATTCTTCTTTATTCTTATTTTCTTTTAATCGGGCAATACTTTTAGCAGAGCACATCTATCTTTTGGGTTTGACTCCCACTGGCATTTTACCTTAACTGAGTTTCCTTGTGAAAAAATCTAGTGTTGTGAGTTGGTTATTGTGGATCTTGCATTGTTGTTCATATTTCAGATTTGTAAGTGATTCAATTGTTAAAGTTTTAATAACTGCAAGTACAACTGATTCATCCCTCCCTCTTAGTTGTGCTTGTCTTCTTTGGGCCTAACAATTGGTATCAGAGTTGTCCTTTGGAGAATTTTGATCACTTGAAGGAGATCTGATATGGAAAGCATTAGGAAAGACAATCTGAAGTTTGATGGAACCAACTACCTGATATGGAAGGATCAGACGACTACTTATTTGATATGTATGGGAGATGAATATTGGGAGATCACAGACAAAGCTTATACTATTCCTTAAAAAATAACTTAGGATACTCCTCATGAAAAGAAGAAATTCAAGGAAAATACATTAGCAAGGTAAGCCTTGGCTAGTGCCCCGTCAGATGCATAGTATTCTCACATCTATGGATTGAGGATAACACATGAGGTATGGACTAAAGTGGAAACTATTTATGAAGGTGACAAATATGTAAAGCAAGATAAGTTGGAGGGACTAAAAGAAAAGTATGAGGATATGAAGATGAGTGAAAGTGAGACTATCTGATCCTATATTCAAAGGGTAAATGATTTGGTTAGTTCAATCAGATGTGCTGGTGGTATCTTGGAAGATATTGAATTCATATACAAAATTTTGAGATCATTTCCTACGTATTAGTGAGAACATTGAAGCAGAAGCTCTGATGGGGAGACTATGTTCTTATTAGATGACCGCTCTTGCTAAGGAACTTCTGAAAGTTGAGGCTGCATTAAAAGCCAGTGTGATTAAGAATGATCCAGGAGAAAATTCTTCTAGAGTGATAAAAGACAGTTACTATGCTAAGCAATGGGAAGAGATCATGGAAGAGCAAAGGAAGCTTGATGAACTTGAAGCCTTGATTGCAAGAAGATTTCCTAAAAACTCTGGTAAGTATGAAGGAAAGTTACCTTTCTAATATTTTTCTTGTAATAAGATTGGTCATATTACGTCTAGATGTCCAAATAAAGTCTTGAAGGAATCTAAGGTCAAATCTAATAAATTTCATCCTAAGAGTCATATAAGTTTTTATGTTGTTGAGAAAGGTGTGACTGATGATGAATCTAGTGCTAGTGATTAAGAGATTGTGTTTATTGATATTAAAGAAGATAATCCTAAGGAAGAGAAAGCATTGGTTTGACATGTTTTTAAAAGAGATGAATGGGTCATTGATAGTGGATGTTCACATCATATGACTAGTGATAAAAATAAGTTTGTGAAGCTTGAGTATTATGATGGTGGTGTTGTTAGGTTTAGTAACAACATGCCTTGCTTGATAAAAGGGAAAGGATCTATTACTCTTGATGGTAAAAATAGTACTGATGATGTTTTGTATGTTGAAGGATTAAGCCATAACTTGTTGAGTGTTGGACAACTGCTATACAAGGGATAGAAATTATAATTTATAGAAGGGTGTGAAAAATCATTGGAAGTAATGGAAAGCTGATTGCATCATGTACACCGATGACTGGTAATATATTTCATTTAAAAATTATTGAGAATAAATATTTGATTGAAAAGGTTGATGATAGTTGGTTGTGGCATAGAAGATTTTATCATGTAAATTTTGATAATATGGTGAAGTTTAGCACTACTAATTTTGTAATAGATTTGCCTAAGCTAATGAAGACTAACAATTTGTGCAAGGAATGCCAATTGGGAAAGTTAATTAGATCCACTTTTAAGAGTAAGACATACACTTCAATTGGATTGCTAGATTTTCTACATATAGATTTGTGTGGTCCTACAAAGAAAATAAGTTATTATGGTGACAGATATTTCATGTTATTCATTGATGACTATTCAAGGATGATGTGGGTTACATTTTTGAGAGAAAAATCATAAGATTTTCAGAAATTTTAGATATTCAAGGTGATGGTTGAAATAGAGTCTGGACAGAGATTAAAGTGCCTAAGATCAGAGAGAGGAGGATAATTTACATCTGGTGAATTTTATGCTTATTGCAAAGAATATGAGATCAAGAGGCAGACTTGTGCTCTACAAACCCCACAATAGAATGGTGATGAAGAGCAAAGGAACATAATTGTTTTAAATACAGCTAGAACCATGATGATTGAAGGAAATGTTTCACAGATCTAGTAGAGAGAAGTTGTGAGCACTACCGTATATACCTTGAACTTGTATCATCCTAAAAAGTAAGCACTTGATTTGTGCTCAATTTAGGATCATTTTGGGTCCACTTTAGTGTGGTTCCTTTTATTGGGATTCATATTGAACTTAAATGTATACTTTATTAACATATGGGTCCTTGTTTCTTCCCTAATCCTCCCTAATTTGTGCAAAATCAAGGTAGGATTTTATTTCTAAGCATCCTCCTCTATTTTCTTCAAATTGAAAACTTCACCCTTCCTTTTATGGTCTTTGAATTTTCTCTTGACATTAGAATCAATTCACCTTCTGGATCCCACAAACCTTATAGGCCACACCTGCCAATAAAAAACAAGCATCTTTCTTGAGGGGTGCAGTTGAAGTTTGACTGCAACCCCCAAGGGTGTATTCAAACTTCGACTACAACCCCCAAGGGTGTAGTCAAAATTTGACTTCACTCCTAGGTTTTAGATCCCAGATAGGGCCCTGGGTCTTATTTGGCACATTCACTAGGGGTCTAGATCTATAGTTTGCAAGTGTAATTCTATTTCCAGATGCACTATAAAAGGATCTCCCTCTTCCTTCATTTTTTAAAGGAGAGACAACTACATCATCTTTATGAGAATGCACCTATTATTGTCAAGCAATCATTGATAAAGAAATCAAGAAAATTATTGAGCATCCAAGTGCAAATTCAATTGGCATTCAAATCTTCAAGTATTCAAGGTGTATTCCATAGATCAAGATTCTTTCCCCATTGAGGCGAAGCAAAGGAGTTTCTTGGAAGGACATTGGCATCATTTCTTCATTCCTCAATCATTCATTGGTTATTTACAAAACATATTCATAAGGTTTTGTCTTGCATGATTTCCTTTTGGGTTTTGTGTGGATTCAAAACTATTTCATAATATTCTTGATCACATTCAAAGAGGTAAGAGTATCTACATTGCATGATACACTTTATTTCAGATCTAATATTTGTTACATGTCAGCATTTCTTACTTCATTTCAATTCAAGGTTAATTCCTAAACTAGGGCTTGACCAAGGCAAGCCCCCCTTTCCATAAACAATTTCCTTTTCTATGTGTGCAAGAACAAGTTTTGGGATCTGCAGAGCTGGATTCGGGCATTTTTGTGGTCATCTCAGAGATTGGAATCAGAAAGTACACAATCGTAAACACATGGGTGTAGTTGAATCTTGACTTGTACTTAAAAACTGACTTATTCCTTAGAGGCTCATATTTTCACAGACAAAATTTACAGGTGTCAGGGTCCTAGATCCAAAATGGTTTCAGTTTGTGACCTCCCGGTGGCTAGAAATTATAGTTTCAAGGCATATAACCTCCTAATTCATTTCAAGTTTCAAAAATCCTTCTTAAATCTTGCATTCAATTTTAGATCTATCATTGCATTAGTCATTTTTGGTCATAATCAATATCCTTCAAAAGAAATACCAAATTCCCCTTTTGTTTGAGCTATGCATTAGCACCCTTCATCCATTTGGTTGTACTAATCAAACTTGAACTTAAGAGTTGGATTTTTATTCCTAATGTATATCATAGGACCTTGGTGAGTGATCTCTACTCTTATCATTGTGCACCATTTTCCTTTATACATTTTTGTGAACCCGACACATTACATCTCTTCTTTTTGGTGTTAGATTGCTCTTTCTTTCCTATTTTGAGATCTATTTTTGTGTGGTTAAAATGGAACTCTCTAAATTGGAGTGGTGTGCAATTACTTATGTCATTAACTTCCTTATTACCTCTCTTTATCAAACAAATGGATTGAATCAAAGCATGCAACATTTTGTTACATTTGTATTACTTCATGTTATTCTTGTGTATGGCATAATACATTTAACACATATATCTCTTCATTATAAGGCACATTTCACACATTTTATTAATGCTTCATGTATGTTTCTTATCCACATTTTAACTAAATGCATGCAATGTGTTAATGATCTTAATGTTTCTCCCCTAATGTTCAAAATAAAACTCATCCTATTGAAACTAATGTTTGTAATCATTATCACAATATTCAAAATATTGTTCATGATATAGATGTTATACATTTCCTAGATGATCTTTCTCCAAAAATAAGAAATAATCCACATTCTTATTCCCAACATAAAGATAGTGGGGGTGGTGATGTTTCTACTTCTCTTACTTCTATTCATAAATAATCACAATCTAATCAACATGATCAAGGAAATAGTGACCATAGCCCTTAAGCTACTCCTAATCCTCCTCAAGGATTTTGTATACCTCAAGCTAACAATTTCACTCAACCAAAACCACCTCTCAATGTTCCTTTTCCCACAGCATATAATCAACCTTCACCTTATGGTAACCATGAAGTTTTGGCTAGAAGAACCTATCTAGATATGAAATATCATTCTAGGATCATATTTCATTATAAAATCCGTTACAACCCACATACTTACAATGGTGAATTTTCATATTCCTTTAATTATTATAATACACATTATCTTTGTGATTGTGTTGAGTTTAGAAAATTTATTCAATACTTAATTAACACGTGCCTACTTCTTCTAACACCATATATAATACATTTTCTTCATATACCTTAGCTATTCATTTTCTATTATGTTTATTTCGATTACGCCATGTTCTTTTCATAATTAGCACTAAGAGAATCATAATTGGATTATGTATCTTGCTCTATAAACTAGGGGGAAATGGATTGTGGTTTATTCCTTCTTTTGAGGATCTATTTTCCTCCCTTTATCAACATGTTTCTTTTATACAATGAAATCCTTTCTAGCATGCATTTGTTGTTTTACACAAGGATATTGACATCCTGAGTTGCAAACTTTTTTTTTGTGCAAATTCGTATCTTTTATACATGAGAAACCATTTAGGGATATTATTGTGTCTTCCATTCTGCTTTTTCCTTTTCTCTTTTATGCATCCAATATCCAATGTGATATAGCATATTTTATAGTATGATATATCTTCTTACAAGGATCTATTGTTGTATCATCTTAAAATGGACGCACTCCATGTTGAGACCTTTTAGCCCTCCCTAGTAGGCTGTTTTGATCTTGATTCATAAACTTTCATGCTTCCGTGGAGTTTCATGTGCTTATGTGTCTGTTCTTCCCCTCTTTTCTGCCTTTTCCCTCTATTTTTGGGACTTGGTCACATTTCCCGAGGTCCTGACCCTCTGGGTCAAGGTCGACCTCAACCTTGACCTAGGTTAGGGTTGACCTCAACCCTGACCTAGGTCAAGGTTGACCTCAAGCTTGACCCTAAGGTCCAGGGTCCTTGGGGTTGAGTCCCAATTTTAGGGTTTCATCAAAATTTCATCTTTTCCCTCTTTGGGGCCATTATTTCTTGAGTTAAGTGTCGAATTATCAAATTAATATTTGAGGTAGACCTTTCTCGAGCTTTGTGTAGGATTCCTAATTTATTATTTGAGATTATCCTTTCTCAATTTTTGTGCCTAATTCTGAAATTAACTTTAGGTTTGGCCTTACCTCAAATTTTTTGACAAGGCTCTTAAATAATTATTTCTACCTTAAGGGTGGACCCCTTCTAGAGTTTAGTGTCAAGACCTTAATTTAATTTCCTCTCCATGTGCACCTCTCTAGATTTTTGTGCCATAAACCCTTAATTATTGTTTTCTATGTCAGCCTTTGTGCCCAAGATCACTATAAAAGAAGGGCTTTCCTCTCTCATTTCTCCTAAGAAAGAAATCCTAAGGCGGTCGGAAGACAATCCATTATTATCTACAAGTTCTCAAGCAATCTCAAGATCTCTCAAGCATTCAAGACATCTACATTCTCAATTCAAGTACTTGAGAACATTTACTTCCATGGAGCCATGAATTGTCATGGTAGATCAACTTCATACTCTTCTACAAGGTTCAAACAACTTCAAGCATTCATCCTTGTGGATCTAAGGATTCGAATTTGCCACAAGGGTTTTTATACAAGCAAGGTGAATTTGTTTATTTACTTTGTTTATTTATGCAATTTCAATTTAGTTATAAGATGTATCATCTTAAAATGGAAGCACTTCCATGTTAAGAACATTTATCCCTCCTTAGGGGATGTTTTTGACCACCATCACATTGTCCTTTCATTTCTACATCCTCTCTCACTTATGTGTCTATTTAGGACCCTAATTGGGCCTCTCTTGACACCTTCCATCCCAACTGGCATGTTTTCCAGGGGTCTTGACCCCCTGGGTCAAGGTCAACCTTGACCTTGACCTAGGTCAAGGATGACCTCGACCTTGACCTGGGTCCCCATTTCAAATCTAGAAATTTGTCGGCTGCCGGAGGTCATCAAAAATTCATTTCCAGCTTCCGGGTCGGCTGTTTTGGGTTCTGAGGTGGAAGAATCTTAAATTATATTTAATATAGGTCCTCTTCTAGGGGCATGGGTCTAATTGGAATTTAATTCTCCTATGTTGGCCTCTCTAGAAGATTGTGCCCTAGTTTCATATAAAATGAAGCTTTCTCCTATCATTTTTTCTAACTTACTCAACCATCAAGCACTAATTCTCTCCAAGTGAAATCAAGCAAGAAGTCATCAAGAAAAAAGTTCAAGCATCCATTTGTTCTACATTTTTTCAATCTCTCAAAATTTTCAATTCTTCCCCTCAAGAATTCAAGTTCTCCATTGAAGATCAAGGATTCAATATTTCAAGCCTTTGAAGGGATTTGGTTCAAACATTCAAGATTCATCATTCAAATCCTAGATCTATCCATCATGGTGGAGCGATTTTCTTTCAAGATCCTTTGTGCATCCTCAAGACTCACTCATTCTCCATTCAAGGTGGATTCCAAGCATACAATCATGGAGGTTCATGGTTTCTAATTGAGCCCAAACTTTCATATTTGCATACTTGTTTACATTCAAAATACAATTGCATGTCTATTTGAATATCATAGCTTCATTATTAGATTTACTTCTACTACTTGCAAGCATTCTTTATTTCAATTATTGATTTCAAGGTTAATTCCTAAATCAGGGTTTGACTAAGGCAAACCCCTCCCCCAACAAATGAACCATTTTTCTTGCAGGTACAGGTTCGAAACAGTAGATCGGGACAGAGATTTGGATACCCTTTTTAGCAAACTTCTGGGATCCGAAAGCAGAATTTTGGTCTGAGACTTTTTAGGTCGATTGTGAACTAGGGCACAATCATAAATTTTGGCAAATGGTGACACTGAATTGAGGGTACAAAATGGAACTGTCTCAAAATAGAAAAATATTTCTGGATTTTGTTCGTCTCTGCGTTTTTATTCCAGATCTGGTCTCAGATTTTCTAGAAACTCAACACAAGCTTCAGAAAATAGCATTCTTAAGATCTAAAATATTTTAAGGTTAGTACATTTCTCCTATTCAATTCAATTAAATTTCTTAATCTTTCTAAAACTATCACATACTCTCTTCTATAAAATAGGAATTAGGGTTTTTTTCTCTTTAATCCAAATCCTTAATAGGTTGATTCATTTATGTATTAATCCTTTCTTTAGGGTTAATCAATTTGGATCTTCCCTTTAAGAAAGTTGAGGTTAAAAGAACAATCCTACCCTCCTCAAACACTTTACAATCTAAAATATATACACATATCCCTATCTATATTTTTAGATATTACATTTTGGTGATATCTATTTCTTATGTTACATTTTGGTGAACCCGCAATAGAAAACTCTTTCTTTTTGGTGTTAGATGCTTTGCCTCTTTTTCTTAGAGACTAGATATTGCATATTAAATTAGTTTTATTTTATGCTCTTGCATTTTAAAATACAAAAAAAAAATCTACATGTACTCATAAAAATATAAAAACACTTTTTGCATTTCATTCACTATGAAGATCTTTAAGATGCTTTGGGGTATGGCTATTTTTCTCATTATGCTTCTTTTAGAATATCTCTATAGTAATTATGATGTTTATGAAAGTATAATCCATTTCATTATGTTTGTTAATCTCCATGTTTCACTAGCTTATTCTATTTTGAGATTAACTAATACTAGTCTTCCTACTTTCAAAACTTTCATCAAGGATTTGTGTAGTGGACTTATTACTCTTTTGGATTATGTGAAGAATTGGGTAGATGATACCTCACCTCCTAATATTCCTACTCCTATCATGCCTAATCTAGTTCCTAATTTTCCTAATCTTCATCCTATCAATCCTAATCCAATTCCAAATATTCTTATTTCTATTTCTCCATCTTTAATCCCTAGTTCTTCCCACATTTATGATGGGGCTCAAGCTAAGATTCATGATAATGATGTTCGAGAATTCTTTCATTTACCTTCACCTCCCTATCCAATCCATGATGATGTTAAAGGGAAAACCAAGGAAACCTCTTCTAATCCTATAATTCCACCATACACAACATTTTCTCATGAGCACCATAATCAATCTCCTCCTATCAAAGCTTTGCAAGATAGGTACACTACCAGATATACTATGGTGGATAAACAAGGCTATAAAGGTTTAGGGCTTGGTATCAATGAACAAGGCATTAAAACCTTATTAATTCATCTCCTAAACAAGATATGCATGGTATAGGTTTCCCATCTCCTCCAATCAAGGTATTGGATCTTAACCACCATCCTCCTCTTCATGTTCTTCTTCCAACACCTTCTTTAGATCACCCTGATACTCCTCAAGACGTGGCTAAGAAAGTGTATGTCCAATTAATGAATTCTAAGAAAGAAATCTTCAAACCTATTCCAAAAAATGCTCTCTCTAAATATATATGTCCTTTACATTATAGTAATAAACATTTACTTGCTGATTGTGTGAATTTCAAGCTATATGTTTGAGAAAGAGTTGCTTTGGGAATTATATCTTATTCCTGTGTAGTATTACAATTTATTCATAATTTTGATATAGGGCATTCCCTTCGTTTTTCTATAAGTTAGATCATGTTTCTCCTCTTGTTCTTAACTAGGGGGCAAGAGGTATTTTATCCCAGTCTTCTAGGATCCATTTTTGCTCTTAGCATGTTTTTTTTTAATAGTTTAATTGGTTATTCTTTCTATATTCTATCCCTATAAATATTTATAATCATTCATAATATCTTTTCTAGGACATTTGTTTTGTAAAGATATCTCTTTGCTATGAAATCTCTTGATATAATTTGATATATCCCTTGCTTTCACCCCTGGGGGGAAAGGTAGTTTCCTTCTTCCTCTATCTAAGGATCTACTTTCCTTATCTTAGTGGCATTTGTTTATCATATAACATTATTTCCTTATAAGATGTATGTTTTTACTATGGATACCCTCTTATATGGGAGGTGATTGTCCTAGGTCATCACCTCTTCTTTATTTTGCAAATTATGCTCTTGATAAATTCTTGCCTTTGCTTTGGGTTAGAGTTTGACTCCTTCATTCTGAGATTCCTCTTCCTCTTCATCACAGGGGGCTAGATGATCAAATCTTGGGTCCCTCTTTTCTTTAGAAGATGATATTTTATCCTAAGCACTCCTCTATGGTGGGGGTATTGATGATAAGATCTCTTCCTCCTTGAGGATCCTTTTTCCATATGTGACATATCCATTTCATGATTATCTATGTTCTTAGAGGTAAGGGTCTATACTCTTTGCTAAGGATATAGTGTATATTGTTGTTAAACTAGATATCTCCTTACCTTGTGAAGTAGGTATCCTCTTTCTCTTCCTTATCCTTCCTAGTGGGTAGTCATGATAAGGAGGGGGGCATATATAGGGTCTCCCTTATACTATATTTTACATTTACATTTTACAAATATGATAAATCCTCGAAAGGTAATGCACATAAGTTGCTAAATCCTGAAGAGACACACATTTTTATTTTTATTTTTTGCTAAATCCTCGGAAGGTAACGCACATAAGTTGCTAAATCCTAAAGAGACACGCATTTTTATTTTTATTTTTTGCTAAATCCTCAGAGGGTAACACACATAAGTTGCTAAATCTTGAAGAGATATGCATTTTTCAATTTTACAATATGCTAAATCCTTGGAAGGTAACGCACATAAGTTTCTAAATCCTGAAAAGACACACATTTTATACATTTTCCATAATGATACAAGAATGTGGATCTATGGATATTTTTAAAAGCCGTCAAAAGACACATTACAATTGCAAAACACAGTTTATGAGTGAACCTATTGGGCTCTCCCTCTTTGGTGATTCATGGTAAGGTGGGCATCTTAATAGGTGAGTTAATCACTTTTTTATTTTCTCTCTTTCACTTTCATGCTAGTAGGATTAGATCATGAAGCTATGTTATCTATAGTGTTGCTCTTATCTTACTTATGTAATCATGTATGTTTTCTATGATTAATTTCTCTTTACTTCCATATCTTTATGCATGTATGTTGAGTTAGAATCCTTGGTTTGGGGGCTCATGTCCTTGACTTAGTGATGTTCTACCTCGTTGTGATCCACCAGAGTCTTTCTTCTAACTTTACCGCAAGTATGATTTCCATACTCCCGCTAAAGTGGGGGCTTAATGTATCATCTTAAAATGGAAGCACTTCCATGTTAAGAATGTTTAGCCCTCCTTAGGGGTTTTTTTTTACCACCATCACATTTTCCTTTAATTTATGCATCCTCTCTCACTTCTGTGTCTGTTTAGGACCCTGATTGGGCCTCTCCAGACACCTCCCATCCTAACTAGCATGTTTCCCAGGGGTCCTGACCACCTGGGTCAAGGTCGACCTTGACCTTGACCTAGTTCAAGGATGACCTTGACCTTGACCTAGGTCCCCCTTTCAAATCTGGAAGTCTGTCGGCTGTCGGAAGTAATCAAAAATTTATTTCCCACTTTCGAGTTGGTTGTTTTGGGTTCCGAAGCAGTAGAATCGTAAATTATATTTAATATAGGTCCTCTTCTAGGGGCATGGGTCTATTTGGAATTTAATTCTCCTATGTCAGCCTCTCTAGAATATTGTGCCCTAGTTTCATATAAAAGGAAGCTTTCTCCTCTCATTTTCTCTAACCTACTCAACCATCAAGCACTAATTCTCTCCAAGTGAAATCAAGCAAGAATTAATCAAGAAAAAAGTTCAAGCAACCATTTGTTATACATGTTTTCAAGCTCTCAAAGTGTTCAAGTCTTCCCCTCAAGTATTCAAGTTCTCCATTGAAGATCAAGGGTTCAAGCTTTCAAGCCTTTGAAGGGATTTGGTTCAAACATTCAAGATTCATCATTCAGATTCTATATCTATCCATCATGGTGGAGTGATCTTCTTTCAAGATCCTTTGTGAATCCTCAAGACTCACTCATTCTCCCTTCAAGGTGGATTCCAAGCATACAATCATGGAGGTTTATGGTTTCTGATTGAGCCCAAACTTTCATATTTACATACTTGTTTACATTCAAAATACAATTTCATGTCTATTTGAATATCATAGCTTCATTATTAGATTTACTTCTACTAATTGCAAGCATTCTTTATTTCAATTATTGATTTCAAGGTTAATTCCTAAATCGGGGTTTGACTAAGGCAAACCCCTCCCCCCAACAAACAAACCATTTTTCTTGTAGGTACAGGTTCAGAACAATAGATCGGGATGGAGATTCAAATACCCTTTTCAACAAACTTTCAGGATCTGAAAGCATAATTTTGGTTTTAGACTTTTTAGGTCGATTGTGACCTAGGGCACAATTATAAATTCTAGAAAATGTTGACATTAACTTGAGGGTACAAATCAGAACTGTCTGAGAATAGAAAAAGATTTATGGGTTTTGTCTGTCTCTGCATTTCTATTCTAGATTTGGTCTCGGATTTTCCAGAAACTCAACACAGGCTTCAGAAAACAACATTCTTCAGATCTGCAATATTTCAAGGTTAGTACATTTCTCCTATTCAATTCAATTAAAGTTCTTAGTCTTTCTAAAACTATCACATACTCTCTTCTATAAAATGGGAATTAGGGTTTTTTCTCTTTAATCTGTATCCTTAATAGGTTGATTCATTTATGCATTAATCCTTTCTTTAGGGTTAATAAATTTGGATCTTCCCTTTAAGAAATTTGGGGTTAAAAGAACAATCCTACCCTCCTCACACACTTTACAATCTAAAATATATACACAGCTCCCTATCTATATTTTTAGATATTACATTTTGGTGATATCTATTTCTTATGTTACATAAGGTTAATTCCAAAGTCAGGGTTTGACCAAGGCAAACCCCTCCCCCCAACAAACAAATCCATTTTTCTTGCAGGTACAAGTTTAGAACAGTGAATTAAAGTGCAGATCTGGATACCCTTTTCAGCAAACTACCTGGATCCAGAAATAGATTTTTTGTCAGACTGTGCAGGTCAAAGTTGACCTTCTATTCTAGGTCAAAGTTGACCTTCTGATTTGGGTCAAAGTCAACAATTTGGGTCAAAGGTGACATTTCAAGGTCAAGGTCGACATTCACTTTAGGGCCAAAATTGAAACTAAGCCAGATTGGAAAAAGATTTCTGGGTTTTGTAGATCTCGCAGTTTCGGTTTAAGATCATGAAAATCAACAGTTTTTTAGACCATCTGACGGGGTTTTTAGCAGGTTATTTTTTGGAGGTATGTATTTTATTCCATTTCCTTTACAAACATTTCCAGATTTACACCCCTTATCAATTACAATTAAATGTAAGAGGATTAATGGAGGCATAGGGTTTCATTTATGTGAAAATCTTCATTGTTCAAAACCCTATCTAGAGACCTCCATTTTCTTCATTACATTTTGGTGAACTCGCGATAGACAACTCTTTCCTTTTGATGTTAGATTTGCATCTTAGGTTAGATCTTACATGCCTTTTAAAGTAGATTTCTTTTATGCTTTTGTATTTATATGTCCAAAAAAAAAATCACAACATTTCTTTAAAAATACAAAAAACATTTACATTTTTCATCATACATTTCATTTGAATGCATTTGGATATATCTAGATCTATTTTATATGCATTTATTTATTTGTTATTATGTTGCACAAGTTGTTTCAACTATTTTCCAAACATTTTACAATGTGCTTTATTGATAGGGATGATAATCCTCCTATTTGGGATGAACCTTTGGATTTGGATGTTGATTACTCTCTTCCTCATGAAGCCATTATGGATGATTCTAATTTTTCAGATGAACCCTTAGATAAAGACATTGATTTATCCCCTCCTCGTGAAGATGCTTTGATTCAAGAGGATAATTTATTAATGGATGACATATTCATACATGATGGTGAGTCTTTTTCTAAAACACACTCCCCTTATGCAGACATTTTAGAGAAAGAAGAAAACATTATAGATGCTTTACCTCCATTTGGGATTCCTTTTAGTGATGAGGCATTAGCGGAGAATGATATGAATTCCCTTAATTCTCTCCCTCTTAGTGATGATCTTATGGAGAATAAAGATCATGCCTCATCTCCTCCTAGGATGTATTATTTGCTTCCTTCTTGTGAACCTGTTTGTAGTGTTGAGACAACTAACATGGTTTATCCAAAACCCTTGTTGACTATCAAAGTTTGTCCTCGCATTACTATCAAGGTAAACCTATGGAGTCTTTAGAGTCTTACAATGATCAAGATTCAATAGCTCACACCTATCGTACAAGAAATAACGCTCAACTTAATCTGGTGGTTCCTACTTCTTTACCACCTTATCAACTCATTCTTCCTCCTCCACCTCATCTTCCTATCAAGGAGTATGATTTGATAAACCAATTGTGTAATACCCCTGCCAAGATTTCTTTATGGGAGCTTCTTCAAATTTTACCTACCTACCATGAAGCCTTGCAAAAAGTTCTAGAAACTCTTCCCACTCTACCTCCTAATCAAGAGAACAACAATGCCTTCTTACAATGCATGCATGCTACCTCGGGTCCTTCTAACATTGTATTTAGTCAGAAGGATTTACCTTCTAAAGAAGTTCAGAATCAATATGATGCTCTTATGGTTGTTGTTACTATCAATAAGAGTATCATTTGTAGGACCTTGATTGATAATGGATCTGGGCTTAATATTTGTAGCATGGACATGCTCAAAGAGATTAAAGCTGATTTTTCAACTATTTAACTTGATAAGGCTCCTCTATGTGGCTTTGATAACATTGATAAGAACACTTTGGGCATCATTACCTTACCTATAAAAGTAGGTTTGGTCATCCTGAATACTCATTTTCATATTATTCTTAGACCTCTTAATTATAACCTCCTTTTGGGTAAACCTTGGTTGCATGAGATGCATGTTGTTCCTTCCACCCTTCACCATAAAGTCAAGTTTATTCACAACAACATGATATATACACTTCATGCGGATGATGCACCAAATCCTTGTTTGAATATTCAACCCCACAATACTCCTATTCCTAATAATAATCCTTCTTCCTCTAATGCTCTTCCTGGAGATGATTGGGGAACCTTCGAATTTAATCCTACCTTTATTAGAGAGTATAAGGTTTCTAATCTTGATTTTATGAAGCAACAAAGAGAGTTTGAACAACGATATTTTGCTTCTACTTCTAATGCCCTTCGTAATAACTTTGTCGCTACTTCTACCCACTAATGATGACATAGTGACTACTGAAGTTTCATTGACTCCTTCTGATATGGCTTCTTGTTATGGTCTTGGTTATCATTTACTAGTTATACAAGGATTCCATGGTCAAGGATGTGGTAAGCATAAACAGGGAATTCAAATGCCCTTACAAAATGGGGGGCATGAGTATTCTTATGGATTTGGATTTAATCCTCAGCAACACATCAGTGTTACCAACATCTCAAATAACACTTCAAAACATGATGAACCTATGAAGGAATTTGACCAAGAAGTTCTTCTACCTAAACTCCTTCGTGCTAAGATGATTACTAGACCTAAACGTAAAAATAAACGTAGTTCACACTTGAAGACTCTTCATTTTTTGTTTCTATCATAGATTTCATGATCACTCTGCTAATGAATGTCAAGCTTTACATTATAAGATTAGGAATCTCATTAATAGTAAAGTTATTTATATATCATGTGGCAATGAGTTGTATTTCAATCATGTTTTCTCTAAATAACATTTATGTTCCTATTATGGAACTCCACATTATGTAAACAATGTTAGCCTAATCTTTTGGGGCTCAATGTCTTTCATAGTATTGTGAGTGATATAATAGGTCCCCTTTCATCCTTGTTCCTACACTTGGGGGGCAAGGATGTCATCTCCTTCTTTTCTATCTTTTTGGGATTTACTTTTCCTTTGGTTAAGTAGTATTTGTCTATTATGTGATATCCAATCATACATGAAAATTTTGATTTGCATTGAGGATCTATGTCCTTGATTATAACCTATTTTGTTGTTTGATATTGGGTTTCCATGGTTGATAAATCTCTCACCTTTGAAACTGAATCGTGTGCTATCCCTCACAAGGGTTAATTTTTCACTTCTTGCATGATATCTCTTTGCATTCATCCCTTCCATGGCCTCATAGGAGCTATGACGTTCTTGGCTTGGACTGGGTTTTATCTATGGATATTGTCTTGATGTTGAAGAAGGATTTATCCTTGTTCTTTTCTTTCCTTAACATGAAAAAATAGTATGTACTTTGCCATCTTAATGAGGGGGGCATATATATGACCTCCCTCGTTCTATATTATGAATTTTTGTTCTAACCTTTTGTTTTGCAGCATGCTAAATCCTCTGAAGGTAACACACATAAATTGATAAATCCTAAAGATATACGCATTCAATTACAATTCAATATGTTAAATCCTTGGAAGGTAACACACATAAGTTGCTAAATCCTGAAGAGATACACATTTTACAAATGTATTCCATGGTGATATGAGGATATGGATACATGGGTACTTGATAAAATTTGTCAGAAGACGTATTAAATACATGCACAAAGTTGCCAGAAGGCGCACAACTTAATGGGGTGACTATCAAGTGCTTTCTTGGTGGGCCATCCTATCCTTTTTGTGGTTCACAATGAGATACACACATCTTACTGGGTGAGCTAGCCACTCCTCTCTCTTCTTTTCTCTCTCCTGTTATGCTTTTGGATTTAACAAGGACTCAATTTCATTGGGGGCTTGATGGATTCCTTGTATCTTTAATCATAATAGGCCTTTCTTCTTCTATTTTCGTTCTACTTTACCAAGAGTGTGCATTGAGCCCATACTCTTGCTAAAGTGGGGGCTAAATGTATCATCTTAAAATGGATGCACTCCATGTTGAGACCTTTTAGCCCTCCCTAGTAGGTTGTTTTGGTCCTGATTCAGACACTTGCATGCTTCCTTGGAGTTTCATGTGCTTATGTGCCTATTCTGCCCCTCTTTTCTGCCCTTTCTCTGATCTGAGACTTGGGCACATTTCCCAAGGTCCTGACCCTCTGGGTCAAGGTTGACCTTGACCTTGACCCCAGGGTCCAGGGTCCTTGGGGTTGAGTCCTAGTTTTGGGGTTTCATCAAAATTTCATCTTTTCCCTCTTTGGGGCCATTGTTTCTTGAGTTAAGTGTTTAATTCTCAAATTAATATTTGAGGTGGACCTTTCTTGAGCTTTGTGTAGGATTCCTAATTTATTATTTAAGATTAGCCTTTCTTGAGTTTTGTGCCTAATGCTCAAATTAACTTTGGGGTTGGTCTTACCTCAAATTTTGTGAGAAGGCTCTTAAATAATTATTTCTACCTTAAGGGTGGACCCCTTCTAGAGTTTTGTGTCAAGACCTTAATTTAATTTCCTCTCCATGTGCACCTCTCTAGAGTTTTGTGCCATAGACCCTCAATTATTGCTTTCTATGTCAGTCTTTGTGCCCAAGATCACTATAAAAGAAGGGAATTTCTCCTAAGAAAGAAATCCTAAGGCGGTCGGAAGGCAATCCATTATTATATACAAGTTATCAAGCAATCTCAAGATCTCTAAAGCATTCAAGACATCTACATTCTTGCATTATAAATTCAAGTACTTGAGCACATTTACTTCCATGAATCCATGAATTGGCATGGTAGATCAACATCATACTCTTCTACAAGGTTCAAACAACTTCAAGGATTCATCCTTGTGGATCTAAGGATTTGAATCCGCCACAAGGGTTTCTATACAAGCAAGGTGAATTTGTTTATTTACTTTTTTTATTTATGCAATTATGAGGTTAATTCCAAAACTGGGGTTTGACCAAGGCAAACCCATCCCCCCCCCCCAACAAACAAATCCATTTTTCTTGTAGATATAGGTTCAGAACATCGAATTAAAGTGCAGATCCAGATACCCTTTTTGAAAAACTTCCTGGATCTGGAAACAGATTTTCTATCAGATTGTATAGGTCAAAGTCAACCTTCTATTCTGGATCAAATTTGACCTTTTGATTTGGGTCAAAGTTGACATTTTGGGTCAAAGGTGGCATTTTGGGGTCAAGGTCAACATTCACTTTAGGGTCAAAATCAAAACTGAGCCAGATCGAAAAAAGATTTATGGGTTTTGTAGATCTCGTAGTTTTGATTCAGGATCGTGAAAATCAATAGTTTCTGAGACCGTCTGACAGGGTTTTTAGCAGGTTCTTTTTTGGAGGAATGTATTTTATTCCATTTTCCTTTACAAACATTTCCAGATTTACACCCCTTATCATTACAATTAAATGTAAGGTGGATAATATGTGCATAGGGACATTTTTATGAGCAAATATCCATTGTTCTAAACCCTATCCATATTTTCCATATTACAATTGTTTTACATAAGGATATTCATCCCGAGTTGTAATCTTATGCTTTCTTGAAGGTCCATATTTAAAGGATCTATCACTTAGGGCACATATTGGATTTCTTTCCTTTCTCTCTTTTGAAGGATCATTTATCTCTTTTTTTCTCCTCTCTTTTATGCTATTATTGATGACATATTTTTCCATTAGTATGCAAAGGAAACAATTTTTGAACCGTCGGTACATGATCACCGAAAGACATGATTTCAGTGCAACCCGACACAACAGTTAAACATAGGTCACCAAAAATGTTAAGTACTGAGGAACCTGACATACAGATCACTATGTAAACCGACAACACAATTCACAAGATGAACCCGACAGAAGTTTGCTGAGTAAACTGACAGAGCAGACAACATAGGAACCCGATAGAAGTTACAGTGAACACCGATAGACAGACTAAAGAGAAAACCGAGCACCATTCTACCGTGAGACAGTTATATTCTGAGAAATGTGGATCTGACTTACACGTTAGATAAAACACTTAATTTTTATATTTAGATTTAAATCACATATTTAAAACCATTTCTTGAGGAACAAGAAATGTAATTGTAATTGTTTTAATCATTCTAACTGATTGTAAACATGCAAACTAGGAGATCAAGGTCAAATTGTAAACCTTTGATCATAGAGTTAACATTGAAAAGTGTGAAACTCACTTAGGGAAATTTCATTGTATAAATAGATATGTAATCAATCAAAACAATGTGATGTGATAATGATTGTAGCTGAGGAGCGCATCTATGGATCAAACTAAGAGTTTTATGTAGAAGGACAATAAAAGATGAAATAGGTTATCAAGAACCAGATTCAAGGCTACCAAGAAGAACAAAGGTATTGATCAATCACTATAGGTGGTCATTACACATGTGAACTTTAATGGATCTGTAATCAGCAATTCTAGATTGCATATACTCAGGTCAATAAGTATTTTTGACTACATTCAAACAAGTGTATAAAATAGAAGAAACCCTTAGAGAAGGTGAATTTAACAATCCTTTTATAAACCTCTTAACCGAGTGCACACTAAACAATTTTGCTAAAGCTCTTAACAGCTCATAGAACTTAATCAGTCTAAACATGTTACTCCTAAAAGGGTAAAATCATCAGAAGTGATCAAACTTTTAACCCTTAACCAGCCCCTCTCATTCTGTAGATAGTGAAGTTTTTGTGGGTTTCATCCCCACCATAGTTTTTACCTTCTAACAGGGGTTTTCTACATTACCAAATCTTGTGTCATGTGTCAATACATTTCATGAATGTTTCTATGAATGTTTACATGCAAATTATGTTTATGAATTGATATTACATGCATAAAGATAGAATAACATATATGGTCGGCAATGCAAGGAATTGATTACTAAAGGATAAAGGTTAATTGACAAAAAGTTTTAAGGGTACTGATTCACCCCTCCACTCTAAGTACACACCATTCCATTATTTCAAACAATTGGTATCAGAGCAAGATCTCTTATTTGGAAAAGTTTAAATACTTAAGAGAAAAGATCATACAATGGAAAGGTATAAGCTAGACAATAATATTGAGAATAAGAAGCTAGAGATACAAATCTTCTATGAGAAATACAAGTCAGCAAGAATCAAGATGAGAGAACTAATGGATGAAAGAAAGGTTGTGTCATCTTGTTGTAATGAAACATACTATCATGAAGAAGAGATACTTGATTTGTTTGAGTCATCCAGATCTATGTCTAGAAATACATCATACACATCTGAAGGAAGCATCACAAGTCTGAATGAAATCAATCAACATCTGATAGAGCAAGTAAAGATACTACAAATCGGTCAAGAGACATAGTTGGTAAGGATGATTGATGTTATGAATAATGCTAGACAAGCTGGACAAGAAAGAACACTAGCTATTGATGACAAGAGGAAGATCATTGAAAAGCTACAAGAGAGAGAGAGAGAGAGAGAGAGAGAGAGAGAGAGAGAGAGAGAGAGAGAGAGAGAGAGAGAGAAAAATACANAGAGAGAGAGAGAGAGAGAGAGAGAGAGAGAGAGAGAGAGAGAGAGAGAGAGAGAGAGAGTCAAAAATACAAATACTTACTGAACATCATCATGAGATCACCAATCAGATTATTATTATGAGTCAGGAGGCAAACTGAGTAAACATAGGACTCGTTGAAAAAATAGAATTTATTGGTGAACTAAGAGAAGAAAATGAAAAACTGAAGAGAGTTGAAGAAAGTACCAAAAGGATGGATGATTTTTTGGATGGACAAAGAAGAGTCAAAAACAATACCGGACTAGGGTATACCAAGCATGGAGAATCACCATACCAAGTTGATCACAAAGATGTCTACACAAATCCTAGACCAAGGAAGCAGTCATGCAATCACTATGTAAAACCAGGCCACACATCAAATGTTTGCAGAAGCAAAATGAAAGGTATTCCTAAATCCACATCTACATTCATAGGAAATTGTTATAATTGTAACAAGAAAGAACATAAAGCATATGAATGTAAATCTAAGGTGATACAACCAAAGAAGGAAACCTAAATGGAAAAATATTGTCCTACTTGCAAAATGCATGGGCACACATCTATTGAATGCACAAAGAAGAAAAAGCAAGCATGGAAACCAAAAGATCAATAAAATGTTTATCAACCGAAAAGAGTCGATAACTCATATGTTTGGGATTACAACACATGGTCAAACTGCACAGCATGTGGTAGATTTGGTCATAGCTGCAAACTGCATGAGAAAATGGACAAGAAGGTCTAGAAGCTGGACTAACCTTAGAATGGCATGCTTACAGTGTCATAGGGTTGGTCATCTAAGAAAGGATTGTAGAGATCGATGTTAGGAATAAGGTGTCTCAACCTTGTATATTTCCTTACATTTGATATTTCCAAATGTCGGCACTTTGGACAATGTGTAAGGTAATCATGACTGAAATGGTTATGATAGATTCCTATGATGGTCATTAATATTTGTAAGAGCTAATTGTGGAAGATTCGATGATGGGTGAAGACATGCAAGACATGTGGCAACTGATCATGTTGAGTACTGTACACTCTTCTACAACTGTGGGGTTTGGGGCATCGGCCCGAAAAAAAAATTGGGGTTCCTATTTTCTCGAAGAATGGTAAAACCCTAATATGGTTGTCTAGAGAAGTTGCCTATGTGTTCACTATGTTTGGTGGTGCCATTAGTTGGATGAGTAAGCGAAAACCTGTGGTCACTTTGTCCATGACAAAAGAAGAGTACATGGCATCTACTCATGCTTGTAAGGAATCCATTTGGCTTAAGAGACTATTTTCGGATGTTGGTGTTGATGCAGGACAGATTACAATTTGTTGCGACAGTCAAAGTGTTATTTGCCTTGCGAAGAATCTAACTTTCCATGCCAGAACCAAGCACATTGATGTGTGGTTTCACTTTGTGAGAGATATGGTAGAGGATGGAAAGGTAAGTTTGGAGAAGGTAGATACAGTAAAGAATGTTGCAGATGCATTGACAAAACCTATGAGCACAGAGAAGTTCAGATGGTGTTCAGAGTCTATGGGCCTCTCGGCCTATAGCAATTAAATCTTGTTATTTCCTTTGGCTCTTACAAGGTGTTCGACAAGTGGGAGAATGTTAGGAATAAGGTGTCTCAACCTTGTATATTTACTTACATTTGATATTTTCCAAATGTCAGCACTTTGGACAATGTGTAAGGTAATCATGACTAAAATGGTTATGACAGATTCCTATGATGGTCATTAATATTTGTAAGAGCTAATTGTGGAAGATTCGATGATGGGTGAATACATGCAAGACATGTGGCAACTGATCATGTTGAGTACTGTACACTCTTCTACAACTGTGGGGTTCGGGGCATCGGCCCAAAAAACAATTCGGGTTCCTATTTTCTCAGTGAATGGTAAAACCCTAATATGGTTGTCTAGAGAAGTTGCCCTAAAAAGGGAAGCACATGATATAAGCATTTTTTAGGGTTGTGAATCGGAGTTAGAAGTTAGTGTATTGTTGGAATGTTTTTATACTGCTGGATTTGTCTTCAAGTGTTGATTATCTCCTAGAAGAACTTGCTTTGCAAGTGTATTGTAAACAGTAATAGTTTTGATTAATACATTGTGCAGGTTTTGGAGTGCTGGGGTTTTTTACTGAAAGGTTTTCCCCAGGGTAAATCATTGTGTCATTATCATTTTTCTATGTATGCATGTTATTGTATTATCATTATGTAGTTGATAAGGGTTAAATCTGAATTTGCACGATCCTCTTCTCGGGAGTTTAGCGTAGGGAACAATTTTCCACACACTTAGTTTCCTTTCAATCGAATGACAAAGACAAGCACTTTACCCAATGGAAATACCATTGAAGACATCAGGAAGATGAGAAACAAAATGCTGATGATGTTGGACCAAGCAATACAATTGGTGACACCTTATCCAATGGATCTGGTGACATCACCACCCCCACCTAAGTAGAAGAAGTAAGTATGGAACTTCACTATACCAAGTTACATTTTACATCAGTTACATTATACATTAATGAAATGCCAAACTAGCATGATTAAAGATGCACTATGGTATTACTTATTATGAATTTATGAATCCAATCACATCAGTCAATGCATACCAAAAATCATCAGTGTACTTACAAAGCTAAGTTGTCAATGCTTACCGAGACTCGTTGGTTAACATACAAAAGCTAAGTTTCTAGTATAAACCGAGCATCACCGATAATCATGTAAAAAGACAATATTGTCTTTTCCATATACCAAGATCCGCCAGTGATCATGTGAAAGGTCAAATGAGTTGACACTTGCCCCGAGCATCATGTTCTCACCAAGAATGAAGTTGGCATGTCACCCGAGCAACTCCATCTTTGATACCCGACAAGTGGGTAAAGCATTAAATGTGCCACTTAGGGCATCATCTATAAAAGGGGAAATGAAAGAACTCATTATTCACCATGTGATTGAGAGTGAAGAATCATAGCGAAGCAGAGCATAGAGTGACCAACATTGACCAAATTGCAGAAGCAACTATCAAACAGATTCACAATAGCTACACAAGGTTAAGTAAGTAACTAGAATCACCAAGCTCACAGTTTATTTTACGAAAAAGCCCTAAATTTTCAAAAACCATGGCAACCACATCCCGTGTAACCAAGATCAAGAACACCAAGGAAAATAAGGTCAATCTGATCAAGAAATCCACCTGTGAGGAGCCACATTACAAGTTCTGTCCTGAGGTTGCCTCACAACCCAACGACGCTGGAGCATTCTCAAGCATACCACATAGGGTTTTGCTTATCGAGGATGTCAGGGCATACATACATTGCAAGATCATCGAGATATGAGATCTTGAGGTTGAGCAAGCTTACAAGAAGCTTTGCACAGGCGGAAACATCAAAGATGAGCATAAATACATAGAGGTCAAAGGGCTGACAAATGCCCTAATGTTCCCAAAGGAGTTTAAGACCGAGTGGATCAGGATAGTGCTGAGCAGAGTGCATGACTAAAATATGTGGCTGGATGAGCCAAAAAAGATCACTAGGGATGTGATACACGCAGTAACCAATTATCCTATAACTGACAAGGCCAAGGCACTTAAACACCCTTCTCGCCCAAAAATTGAGAAGATGACAGGTGCAAAATGGGATGGAAAAGGATTGAAGGTAAATTCAATCAAGGATCCATAACTAAAATTTGGCACATGTTTGCTGGGATACAAGATATTCCAAGCCAGCAGGATGAATAGTATTGCACCCGGATCAGTAGACATTGCACATAAGATTGTAAAGAAGGGATTGCAGTTGGATTTATCCGAGCTTCTAATGAAGTAATTGGAGGAGAACATGAGGATAATCAGGTCTGCAAAATCTAACTCATGTAAGTTTGGATCACTCCTAATGTGCATATTTTTCTACTTTCAAGACTTTTTCCAATCTATCGGTGTCAACTGGGATACTACCCGACCAGTAACAATTCAGATTAGTGAATTCATTAAGTCATTAGGTGACAACTTTACATCAATTATGGATGAATATTTCACTAGATTTAAGGACAGAATGCAGAAAAGGATGAGGATACCAAAACAACTGGTAGAAAAATATAAAACTAACATTTGTTTTATGGCAGACACCGATACCACATTGATCAAACTAGTTGTACCAAGGACAACATGGTTAGCACCACTTGACTATGAGATCAACATAGATCAAGCCACCAATGTCAGTGAAGCATTCTTAAATGAACCATTAGACAAATCATTACCAAGGTTTGGAACCTATGAAGAGGCTAAGGAAATGATAAAGACCGGCCTAGTTGTAAACAAGATCAATAGAAAGAAGACCAGAATGGTCAAAACACTTGAGAAGAAGTTATCGATCAATGAAGAAGAAATGAAACAACAAGAAGCCACCGAGGGACAATCACCCATTGGTGAAGCTAAACAAGTGAGTGACTATGAATCAATGGAGTCTGATGCACCAACCCCTAAGAAGCCAAGAACAACTATTGCATTATGGACAAGGAGTCAAACTACAAAAGCAGATTCACCACCGGTTAAGAAAGGACAAGTTAGGACTTACAAAAGGAAGCCTCAAAATGGACAAACTTCAGAACCTAAGAGAAGGAGGAGATTAATTTGAAGCAAGGAAGATAAGAGAGACACTGAGCAAGATGAGAGTGAGAAAATCCAACCTATAAAGAACAAACTTCCTACCACAATTGATGAGATTTGTGATTCAATCATCGGGTCAGGTTCAATAAATGAGCCTAAGGTTAGACAATGGCTAAAACTGAATCTCGAGGATCAGAATAAGATTGAAGAAGCACTCATCCAATCAATGTGTAAATTCAAATATATTCCTATATAGTTTGAAGATAATATGCCACAAGAACTTCTAGATGGACTATCATCAAGGTGGACATTTGCATTAAATTCTGAAAAACATATAAGGGAAAGAGCCCTAGTTTCTATTATGCCACCCGAGTCCAAAATAGAAGAAATTGAAGAAATGATGAAGTTACACTCAAAGAAGTTCTCACCAAAATTGAGACCATACAAAGTACTACAGGGAAACCTAATTGAGCTTGAAAAAGCAAGTGAGGATGCATGGAGTAAAATACTCGATGTACCTAAGGAGGATACAAGCCCCGAGAGAATATTAGCAGTCACCGACAAGCCACACAATGAAGAAAAAGAGGCTACACCAAGCCCTGAACATATTTTTATAAATGAAACTGAGGATGACAATCAAGTTGAATTGAACATCAAAGCTAGTAAAGCAGTGGATGACATACCTCAGATATTGCAATCATTGGTAGACACAACTGATGTCACAATCCAAGATGTGACAATAATAGATATCACCAAAGATCCTATCGATGAGGTAAAGGAAAATGAGGATATAACTAGTGCCACCGACCAATCCAAGGAACATGACACAACAAATGATGCTGCACAAGTTAACATACCAGGCCAAATACCATTATTGATACAATCTATATCATCTCAGAAAAGGAGAAGTCACCCAAACTTGATGCAAGCATACCCAAGGATAAGGGTGAAGAGGAACAGAAAAACACAACTGATGAATAGAATATAGATGGAGAGAAAAATGTAACAGATGAAGAACAGAAAGAAACAGATGGAGAGATAAATGATAAAGGTGAAGAAGAGAATAAAGGTGATGTCACTCCTAAGGATACTGAAGGAGATGTTGCAGATAAAGCTAAGGTTGACGTGGAGACTCCAGTCCCAACCGACAGGTAGATACTGATCAATAGAAAAAAAGCACAACACCTCCAAAACCTTCATCTAGCACATCATACCAAGTAAAGGAACTTGCTATGGTACTACTATGGTACTGCATACAGGTGCCTCCACAACACTTTCAAAGAAGAAGAATAAAAATAATAAGAATCCAGTCACACTAGATGAGATAATTGAAATTCCTACTTGTGATCCGAGGACATTAGATCTAGAGACACTTACAAAGTATGCCAAACTTTGTAAAAGAAAATCTATCCAAGATAAGCTTAAAAAGAAAAAGAAAAGACACTCAGGTACTAGAGACAACCAAGGAAATACTTCTGCAAATTGTACCTGATACTGACATTGATCAAAATGCCTATATACTTGATCAATTAGCCATTCTAACTGAATCCATCACCTCATAGAATGTGGATACAGAGAAGGCAATAAAAGAACATGCAGAGAAAAAGTATCAATACAATTTGACAGAGACAATCAGCCAAGAAGTGGCCAAGAAAAATACCAATCATTTTAGAAGCTATAACCTTAGTTCATAAGTTATGCACAATAGAGAAATTCACTAAGGAGAATAGTGAGAAGATTGCACAGATAGATGCAAATCTAAATGCTAGTGCACAAAGTCTGACAACCACTAACAATGCAATCAAGTTGCATTATGAAAATATTATGGAATCTGAAATGTGGAGACTTGAGATATTAGAGGCAGAAACAAAATTCAGAGATGAGGTAACCGAGCTTCAAGCTCTACTCCTACCGAATCGTACATTACCACAACAACATATGACATCGACAAGCACATTGATTGCCACCCCAGAAATGTCTGTGATAGAAAGCATATATGATATGCATGCAAGGATCACATTGGAGATCATGACCCTTGAACACCTTAAGGAGAAGTGGGAGAAAATGATGGAAGAAATGCAGAACTCCCATTCCCATATCTTTGACAAGCTGTAAGTATGATATTACACCTTTGTCCTTGTTATAAAAAAGGGGGGGGATAATATGTGACAAAGAGAGAAAGGGAATTGATAAGGTGTCAGGGGGAAATAAGGTAAAAGGGGGAAATAGTATAAAGGCAAGTGCATATACATGTACATATACTATACCCACATGCACATAGGGGGAGTCATATTGACAAGGTAAAATCAATGGTGTATGTACTAAACATTTTAGTTTTGTACATATCATTTTTTGATACTAATGTTAAAGGGGGAGATTGATGACATATTTTTCCATTAGTATGCAAAAACAAGTTTTGAACCGTCAGTACATGATCACTGAAAGATAGGATTTCAGTGCAACCCAACACAATAGTTAAACAAAGGTCACTGAAAATGTTAAGTACAGAGGAACCCAACAGACAAATCACTATGTAAACCGACAACATAATTCACAAGAGGAACCTGATAGAAGTTTGTTGAGTAAACCGATAGAGCAGATAATAGAGGAACCCAACAAAAGTTATAGTGAACACCGATAGACAGACTAAAGAGAAAACCGAGCACAAATCTACCGAGAGACAATTATATTATGAGAAATGTGGATCTGACTTACACATCAGATAAAACACTTAAGTTTTGTATTTAGATTTAAAGCATATCTTTAAAACCATTTCTTAAGGAACAATTAATGTAATCGTAATTGGTTTAATCAGTCTAACTGACTGGTAACATGAAAACTAGGAGATCAAGGCCAAGTTGTAAACCTTTGATCATAGAGTTAACATTGAAAAGCATGAAACTCACTTAGGTCAAATTCATTGTATAAATAGATATGTAATCAATCAGACCAATGTGATGTGATGATCATTGTAGTCGAGGAGAACATCTATGGATTAGACTAAGAGTTTTATGCAGAAGGACAACAAAAGATGAAATAGGTTATCAATAACCAGGTTCAAGGCTACCGAGAAGGACAGAGGTATTGATCAATCACTATAGGTGATACATTATACATGTGAACTTTAATGGATCTGTAATCATAAATTGTAGATTGCATATACTCGGGTCAATAAGTATTTTTGACTACATTCTTACAAGAGTAGCAAATAAAAGAAGTCCTTTGAGAAGGTGGATTTAACAATCCTTTTGTAAACCTCTTAATCGAGTGCACACTAAATAGTGTTGCTAAAGCTCTTAATAGAGTATACCTTAACCAATCTAAACATGTTACTCCTAACATGGTTAGATCATAAAAAGTGATCAAACTTGTAAGCCTTAACCAACCCCTTCTACAGATAGTGAAGTTTTTGTGGGTTTCATCCCCACTGTAATTTTTACCTTCTAACCGGGGTTTTCTGCGTTACCAAATCTTGTGTCACGTGTCAATACATTTCGTGAATGTTTCTATGAATGTTTATATGCAAATTATGTTTATGAATTGATATTGCATGCATAAAGATAGAATAACAGATATGGTCAGTAATGCAAGGAATTTATTACTAAAGGATAAAGGTTAATTGAAAAAAGATTTTAAGGGTACCGATTCACCCCTTTCCTCTCAGTACACACCATTCTAGTATTTCCAACAGTTATGTCCTCCCATGTATGGACTTGTGTGTTCATGTATCTTTCTCCTTTGTGAGATTAGTATCCTCCTACAATATCTTCCTTACTTGGAAGTGTATATCTTGTATGATTGGGTTGATCACTAACTAGACATAAGGTGACCTTCTTCCCCCTCTCATTTTCTTTCTTGGAGTTGTTATCATTCTATGATAGTGCATTCTTTTTGCATGAGCTCTTTGTTTCATGAAAGATACTAACATATTTGATTAACAACCTGTTGCATGTCTTAAAAAGGGCATGTCTATCATTTAATGATCATCTTTCCTTTCTTGGTGATTTTCTTCCTTTTTATATCTTTTCTAGCTTAAATATGTTTGATTTACATTACATGTGCAACTCATTTTACTTAGAATTCCATATCTTGAGCCTAGCATTAAGGGTGTACTATATTAGACTATCTTGTCTTCATACTTGGGGGGCAAGAGTGTGTGTGCATTCTTCTCTCTTTATCTAAGGATCTACTTTCCTCAGTATAATGACAATTTTTTATCATGTGACATTCTTTTCTTATAAAGAATAAATTGTTTTGATTCCAAATTCTCTCTTATGCAAGATGTGTGCATCCTTGATCACTTCCTCTTCTTTATTTGAAAAAACCATGTTCTTTATAAATATATGTTCTTACTCTGCGATTCAAAGTTTTTTATCCTTCATCAAGATTCCATATTTCACCTATCGATAGTGGGATAAATGGGAGCATTCTTGTTCGCATGCTCCTCTTTGTTCTGAAGATGATATTTTTGTTCAATAACTCATCTTGAGGGTAGATGTCTTGCTAACAATTCTCTTCCTTTCAAGGATCTCTTCCCACAAGTGGAATATCCTTTCACAATTATCTATTTTACTTAGCTCATGAGATTCATATCTCTTGGATAAGTTTATGACATACATTGTTATCTAAGGATATCTCCTTGTTGATGGAAGTAGGTATCCTTATTTCTCTTTCCTTATGATGGAACCTATTTTGCCACCATAAGGAGGGGGGAAATGTGCATCCCTCTTTATATATTAGCACATGGTCCCTAGACTGACCGCACAAATCCTTGTACAAGACAATGATTTTCCACATGCCTGATCTCCTTTTGATCCATGTGGAAGACAATGCTTTTCCACATGCATGATCTCCTTTTTTATCCTTGTGGAATACAATTCTTTTCTACATGCCTGATCTCCTAAGTTTCCCCTCAGCACAAAACATTTTAAAGCCGCCCCTGAGCGCAAAACATTTTTAAGTTGCCCCTGAGTGCAATCTTTTTCAAAGTTGCCTCTGTGCGCATCTCCATCTCTCGAGGTAGAGTTGACTAACATAATATAATTTTCTAGCCTTAAAATATTATCTCTCTCTTTCTATGAATCACCTAGCACTACATAGTTATCCTTGTAGCCGGTGGGTTCATGGTCTCTCTCTCTTTTCTCTCATGGTTTTTCCAGTGGGCTAGATCATGGAGTTGTGATGGGATGCAGGTCGGAGGGTCTAGCAGCCCAAAGAAACAACATCAGAAACAACCAGTAACACTGAAATACAATCAAAATATTAGATCTATTTCCATAAAATAGTAATTACATTCAACATATCGGTCTGTAAGGCCTTCCTGGTTACAGCCAATTATATAGATACAAATCCAAGATCTAGCACAGACCTTTTACAAGCATTAGGCCCCAAACATACAACTCATATCCAATACCCAGATCCTCAAATTTGATCTCATCTGATACCCTAAGCTAAGAACATAACACTACTTAAATACAAGAGGCAACCAATAGGTCATACACAAAATCTAACATAGGAGATACCAATGACCCAGATTTAGGTCCCCACAATCCCCAACGAGAGATCCAAATTAAATGTCATGCTACACAAATTAAATGCATCAATTTGGCCTCCCAAATCTGCAAGAACACCAGGCAAAAATCCAAAATATCGAGTGTCAGCAAAACTGTCGAGTGTCAGCAACCAACACATGTCGAGCAAGCCAGGCATTGCCAAGCAAACACAATGACCAAGCTCCACAGGTATCATTGAGCACCATGGTTGTCGATCTCTTCAACAACCGAGCCTCTCAGCCAACAAAATAGCTGAGTGACAACACTCCTCGATGACTGAGTAACACTTCACCAAATAAGATCAAAACACACTGAGTACTCTCCAAAGCAAATATATTTTTGTGTGATACAAGATTTCCAAGAATCCTAGGATGCTCCTGCATCAAGTTGTCATCATCTTTGTTATCACTCTTTCCATTTTCCTTTTGATCTCTTATGTTCTTGCAATACCTTCTTGTATATGATATTAGTGGATGGGATATGTTCGATCGAGGTCTCTTTACTAATTGATTTGGGGTTTTTTTAGTGCTAACCCTCTTTTTCTTTCTTCTGTGTCTTTTGTCTTTGTTTTTCTTTTATATCCTTATGCATAGATGTTGAGCTGAGATCCTTTGTTTGGGGTTTGTAGTATGCAAAAATATAAATAAAGAAGTAAATGATAAGCGGCTAAAACTTATTCCTACATATCTACATACACCTCAAAAGAAGGATATGGAAAACATGCTAATGTAAAAAATGATATGAAAGACAAACTTAACTATTCAATACAAAATCAATACAAACCTCCAAAGAAGAGAGTGGATGATTGTGTTGGAGAGGTATGTGGTTGCTCACATTCCTGCAACACAACAATGTGTTGAAGATGATTGTTGAAGTGAGAAGCAAAGCTCTCAATTTATAGGATTTTGAGGGAAATAGACGATTTAGATTCAAAGTTGGATGAAGGGATAGGATTGCATAAGATCAATGATGTGGCCATGAGGTGGAGGCCAAGTGGAAGCCAAGTGGATTAGGGTTTGACCATTCAAAGGGGGAAAGATGTTCACACATGTGTGAGCAACCTTTGGAATTGATGGGTCAATGACAATGTGTAAGAAGGTGTAAGAGGGTGAGAAGACCAAAGTTGCTCACACACGTGTGAGCAACTTTGGAAAGTGATGGCTCAATGACAATGGTAAAAAGGTGGAAGAGGGTGAAATGACCAAGGTTGAGTTCACATGTGATGGGGGACAAATGTGTAAGATGTGTAAGGTTTTGTAAGACTTTGTAAGAGATGTATAAGAGAGTGTGTAAGAGTCACATGTGACTTGGGTTTGCTAATCCCTTGATTAGGATTGTGCAAATGATTAGGGAGCGAATAGGTGGGAGGTTAGGATTAATTAGTGGCAAGTGGGTTAGAAGTATGAGTTAGGCTAGGGAAGTGAGGTTAGGTGAGGATTAAAGTTAAGAGCCATGTGCTCAAATAGGATTAAAGGCAATATTTAATTCCAAGAGGGAGAAAAGGGGATTATTAAGAAAAGTAAGCTATTTACTTAATTAAATGGAGGGTTAAGATGCAAGTGGAAATGTGATAGGATAATATTAAATAAATGTGAATTTATTTAATCAAGGATAGGGGATAAAGAGGATTCTTAATTAAATAAATGTGAATTTATTTAATTAAGGGTAGGATAGGGATTATTAAATAAATTATAAATATCTATTTAATTTGGCAAGGATAAGGGTAATGGGAAGATTTTGGTGTCTACAGGGGCTTGAGGTCCTTAAGCTTAGTGATGTTTCATCTCTCATGTTCACCATAATCATTGTCTCTCTCTCATCTCTTTCTCTCTTTCATCTCTTCCTTTACCACGAGTATGAGCTTGCCACATACTCCCACTAAAGTGGGGGCTAAATGTATTGTCCTAAAAAGTAAGCACTTGTTTTTTGCTCAATTTAGGATCATTTTGGGCCCGCCTTAGTGTGGTTCCTTTGATTCAGCTTCATATTCCACTTAAATTTATACTTTATTCACATATTGGTCCTTGTTTCTATCCTAATCCTCCCTAATTTGTGCAAAATTGAGGTAGGATCTTATTTATAAGAATCATCCCCTATTTTATTCCAATTGCAAAATTCCCCCCTCCTTTTATGGTCTTGGAATTTTCTCCCGACACCGGAATAAATTCACCCTCCGGATCTCGCAAACCTTATAGGCCACACCCTCCAATAAAAAAACAAGCATCTTTCTTGAGGGGTGCAGTCAAAGTTCAACTGCACCCGCCAAGGGTGTAGTCAAACTTCAACTTCACCTATGGGTTTTAGATCTAATATTGGGCCTTGGATCCTATTTGGAACATTCACCGAGGTTCCAAATCCATGGTTGACCAGTGTAATTATGTTTGTGGATGCACTATAAAAGGATCTCTCTCTTAATTAATTTTTTTAAGGAGAGACAAATACATCATCATTATGAGCATGCAACTATTATTGTAAAGCAATCATTGATAAATAAATCAAGAAAATTATTGAGCATCCAAGTGCAAATTCAAGTGGCATTCAAATCTTCAAGTATTCTAGGTGGCTTCCATAGATCAAGTTTCTTTCCCCATTGAGGCCAATAAAATGAGTATCTCGGAAGGACATTGGCATCATTTCTTCATTCCTCAATCATTCATTGGTGATTTACAACACATCCTCATAAGGTTTTGTCTTGCATGATTTCCTTTTGGTTTTTGTGTGGATTCAAAGCTATTGCATCAACATTCTTGATCACATTCAAAGAGCTAATAATATCTACATTGCATGATACACTTTATTTCAGATCTAATCTTTGTTACATGTCAACATTACTTAATTCGTTTCAATTCAAAGTTAATTCCTAAACTGGGGCTTGACTAAGGCAATCTCCCCTTCCACAAACAATTTCCCTTTTTATGTGTGCAACAATAGGTTTCGTGATCTGCAAAGTTGGATTCGGTCATTTTTGGGGTCATCTCAGAGATTGGAATCAGAAAGTACACAATCACAAGCAGAGGTATGTAGTCAAATCTCAATTTATACCTAAAAAACTAACTTGTTCCTTAGAGGCTCAGATTTTCATGGACAAAATTTATAGGTGCCAAGGTCCCAGATCCAGAATGGTTTCAGTATGTGACCTCTCAGTGGGTGAAAATTACAATTTAAAGGCATACAACTTCCTAATTCACTTCAAGGTGCACAAGTCCTTCTTCAATCTTACATTTTTTCCATATCTTTCATTGCATTAGTTATTTTCAGTCATAATCAATCCCATAATCAATATTCTTCAAAAGGAATACCAAATTCCCCTTTTGTTTGAGCGATGCATTAGCACCCTTAATCCATTTGGTTGTGCTAATCAAACTTGAACTTGAGGATTAGATTTGTATTCCTAATGTATATCATAGGACCTTGGTGGGTGATCTCTACTCTTAGCATTGTTCACCATTTTCGTCTATATAGAACCAAGTGCATATAAAGCAGGGAACTGGTAAGACTCCTTTTGAACTTTGGTATGGTCATATTCCTATAGTGAAATACTTTAGAAATTTTGTAAGTAAATTCTATATCAAGAGAGATGAAGACGTTGGAAAGTTTGATCCTAGGAGTGATGAAGGAATTTTTCTTGGTTATTATACTAAGAGAAAATCATATAAATATTATAACTATAGATTGAAGAGGATTGCTAAAAATGAAAATGTTAGAGTAGAGGAGAATGTGCAAAGATTAGAAAGAAATTACAAGTATGACATAGTTGTATAGAACAATAAGATTGTGGAAGTACAAAATCAGGATCAGGATCAGAATGAACAGGTTGAACCGATGGCTAATGAGAAGGACATTGAAACTGAAGGGTTTTCTACAAAGCCTATTCTGAAGACTCCATGGTATGTAAGGATTAATCATTCTAAAGATGTTATTACTAGTGACAAGAATAGAGGTGTTCAAACTAGAGGAAGGATTACTAGAGATGAAACATGTTTTCTATATGAAGTAAAACCTAAAGATGTGAAAGAAGCTTGTAATGATGAGAGTTGGATAAATTCTATGAGGGAAGAATTTGATTAGATTGAGAAGAACAAGAATTGGATTCTTGTTCCCAGACCTGAGAACAAGAATGTGATTGGAATCAAGTGGGTATTCAGGAACAAGTTGATTGAAGATGGAAAAGTGGTTTAGAAAAAAGCTATATTTGTACATTAAGTGTATTCACAGATGGAAGGTATTGATTTTAAAGAGACCTTTGATCCTATAGCTAGAATTGAAGATATTAGATTACTTCTTTCATATGTAGCTTACAAGAATTTCAAAGTTTATCAGATGGATGTCAAGTCTGCATTTTTGAACAACTTGATGGATTTCCACTAACCGATGAAGGAGATATGGTTTGTAAATTACAGAAAGCTTTGTATGGTTTGAAGCAAGCCCATAGAGCTTGGTATGCTAGATTGGACAAGTACTTGACAAAGATTAGATTCAATAAAGGTACAACTGACAGTAATTTGTATTTCAAAGTAGTTGATGATAATACCTTGATTGTTGAAGTTTTTGTTGATGATATCATTTGGTAGTGAAGAGGAATTGAGTAAAAAATTTACTGATGAAATGCAAAAAGTATTTGAGATATCTATGATAGGTGAAATGAAATTATTTCTTGGATTGCAAGTTACACAGTTGGATAAGGGAATTTTTATTACATAGTCCAAGTATGTTAGAGAGTTGTTGAAAAGGTTTGGTATGGAAGATTAAAAACTAGTTGGAACCCCTATGGTTATTGGTTGTAAATTGACTAAAGATGATGAATCCCCTTGTACAAATAAATCAAGATATATATCTATGATCGGTGGATTGTTATACTTAACTCATGCTAGACCTGATATAATGAATGTTGTTTGTATTGTGGCAAGATTTTAAGTAGAACCAAAGGAGTCACTTGTTGTTGTCAAAAGAATATTCAGATACTTGGAGGGAATAGTTAACTATGGCTTATGGTTCGGTAAAGACAATGATTTTATACTTTGTACATATACTAATGTGGATTGGGAAGGAAATGTTGATGACAGGAAAATTACAAGTGGTGGTGTGTTCTTCTTGGGTAAGAGACTAATCTCTTGGACAATTAAGAAGCACAATTTTATTTCACAATCTACTGTTGAGGCTGAGTATGTTGTTGTTGTTGTTATTAATTGGACTCAAGTTATTTGGGTGAAGCAAATGCTGAAGGATTTAAGGGTAAACATTGATGAGCATATTATAATTTACTGTGATAATTCAAGTGCTATAAATATTTCAAATAACCATGTGCAATATTCTAAGACAAAGCATATTTATATTAAATATCATTTCTTGAGGAATAGAGTCATTGAAAAGGAAGTAAGACTGGAGTATGTGTCTACTAAGGAACATGTTGATAATATTTTTACAAAGCCTTTGCTGAAGGATACATTTGAGTATCTCATAGCTAAGCTTTGGGTATTATCCCCTCCTAATCAGAGCAGATGATGCTAAGGATGACATCAATCCAGAACATTATCAAAATATTATTCTATGGATTGATGAGTTGGGTACTACTCCTTAGGGGGGGTAGTCTTGAGGATCTTATGGATTGTTAATGTAATGTTTCAACAACCTTTTGAGGTGTGTTAAGTTATTTTGATGTTTTTGGTCCTTTTCCATTAATGTTAAAGGGGGAGAAGATTATGTGAAAAATAGGTTCTGTTGAGAGTTTTGAAGATGGATATATTAAGTTGGGTTGCTGAGTGATTAGATGGATATATTATCATTGTGCATTGATAAGTTTTTCACTTCATATGTTTCCATCAATGATAAAGGTGGAGATTTTTGGAAGATTGTTGAGTATGTCAGAGATTATTGATTATACCTTATCCATGTGTGTTGACATTAATGTTTTGTCATTGATGTCAACATACTATTGCTATTGTATACAATGTGTTTTGTTCAGTTGAGATGATTCAAGTTATTCAGAAAATGTGTTGTTATTATTGTGTTGCAATCATACATGATGATTCATATATGTCTGTAGTTGATTTTGGCCAACTTACATAGCTTCACATGACATTTGGAGTGTGTTATGATTGATTTATCAGGTGCTAGTATTTTAGTGTTCCTGTTGTTCAGGATGTCTCATAGGTTGAGTTTTTTCTTTGGTATGGACCAGTTTGGTCAATTTAGTGGATGAAAAGTTGGTGGATGCTTTGGGACTTATTTTTGTACCTTCAACTAGTGTTTCTCATGATTTAGAGTTTGACAAGCTATCTTTTTGGTGTGTCTGAGTTCATTGTTCATGATGAACAATACAAAGATGAGTCGAGATTTTGAGGTTAAGATGTTATGGAGGTTTGCGAGGTTATTCATACTTCTTGCTGGTGTTATTTGATTTTTTTATGATCGTGTTTTTGGTTAGCATTGATCGAGGTGATTGCATTTTGTGATTTGTTGAACATGTTGGTGTTTCTTGATTTAGGTCTTAGCTGACTTGGTGAAGTAACATGTTGCAATTTGTGGTGTGGATTTGGTGATGTTGTTTCATGTTCAAGGATGATGTTTTGGGTCCTACCTAAGTCCTAACCAACTTGATTTAGATCACATTGGTGTTTGAGCTTATTATTCATATCATTTATTTATATACATCTTGGTTGACCTTGGTGTTATTATTCATTGTAATATGTATAAATGGGTAATCATTTGTGATTGCGATGTGTGTGTAGAGTGTGGTGAAAAAAGATGTTTGTATTTTGTAACATAGGCAAAAATTGTACTTCATTTGAGCCATATTGACATAACAGATATTGTAAGTCAGTTTGGTTGTATTGGACAGTTTGTGAACCCTTTGTAACTGTTATCAGTGATTGATCAGTGAACTTGACTGAGGGCTAGTTTGTTGTATTGTGAGAAGTTTTCTCTGGGCAGTGGGCCTGTGAATGCAAGTGCATTCTTCTTTGTTCTTATTTTCTCTAAATCAGACAATACTTTTAGCAGAGTACATCTATCTTGTGGTTTTGACTCCCACCGAGGTTTTCCCTTAACTGGGTTTCCTCATGAACAAATCTGGTGTTGTGAGTTGTGTATTGTGGATCTTGCATTACTGTTCATCTTTCAGATTTATAAGTGATTCAATTGTTAAATTTTTATTTTAACTGAGAGTACAATTGATTCACCCCCCTCTCAGTTGTTATTGCCTTCTTTGGGCCTAACATAATTGATTATATCTCCTATTCTAGGCAAAGGAAACATATACTTCACTGTGATCCTATTTATATCTCTAGAATTATACATAATCTCTAGTCTCCATTTTTCTTAGGTGCTAATACCGCAGGTACTAGACAAGGACTCAAACTGTCTCTGATCAAACCTTTCTTCGACAATTCTTACACATGTCTATTTAGTTCTTCATTCTCTGTAGGTGTCATCCAATGTGATGATTTTTTTGGCAAAATAGATCCAGGGATTAGATCCATGCAATGAATAATACTCCTCACAGGTGGAAATCCATCATGAGCATTCTCTGAGATTATGTCTTCATACTTTGTCAACAACTCTTTTATATCCTTTGGTTCTTCTTCTTCTAATTCCAGATCATAATTTTTAGGAATCAAAGCATAATGCATACTATCACTCTTCAAACCATCCAAGAATTTTCTCTCTTCAACCAAGAAAACTCTAAGACTGGTACAAATTTCACTCTTAGGAATCTCTATCAAAGGGAAAAACACTTGTTTCATTCCATTTTCAAAAATAGTATACCTATTCTTTCATCCATCATGCAAAGCTTATCCATCATACTGTCATGCCCCACCTAACAAGATATGACACACATTCATAGGCATAATATCACAAAGAACTTCATCATGATAAGATCCAATCTTTAATTTTAGCAAACATTGTTCACTTACCAGTACCTTATGGTCATCTTTTATGCATGCTATCTAATAGGGTTTCAGATGACTCAATGTTTTCAACTTTGACTTCTTCACCAACTATTCGGAGGATAAGTTATTTGAACTACCACTGCCAATGATCACTTTGGAATATCTTCCTTTAACTTTGCATTTTTTTTGAACAAAATTTTCCTCAGCAATGACTCTTGATCCATCTCTTCATGATATAGGGATATTATCGTGATTATGGTTTCTCCATCCTCTGGTTGATTCAAAGATTCAGTAGGGAACTCTTTCTCCATACAAGTAGATCTACTCTTGACCTGTGTCCTTGAATTCTCTTAAGTACACTCAAATGCTTGGTGTCCTTCTCTACCACATTTAAAATAGGTTCCTCTAAACAATATTCTATCATCTTTCCTATAACTTCTTGTTCCACCACCTCTATGGAAATTTTGGTCATCCCTTTGGTATGAACTCAGTTCTTTGAATTATGCCTTTCCTTTGTTCTGATATGCAGAAGAGCTTCCTCCTCCAGTCAATGTTCTTCCTCTATGAAATCTTTCACTTGTTCATCTTTTCCTTTGTTCATTCATTTTGTTTAACATCTCCTCGTCTTTTAGGGCATATTGATAAGCTTCTTCTACACTATGCAATTTCCCCAAATTGATTTCATTTTGAATAGATGTCCTTAAACCATTCAGGCACCTTGAAATCCTTTCAACATCACCATTTGTATGTCCATATATAATATCTAAATTGTAGAATTCCTTGATATACTCCTTCACACTAAGATCCTTCTATTTTAGGTTTTGTAACTTCCTAAACAAACTTACTTGATAATCCACATCTAAGAACTTGGTCTTGAATTTGTTCACCATCCTATCCCATGATTTGATCTTTTCTTTTCCCCTTCTTTGTCTACCAGTCTACAAATGTTCCCACCATAAAGATGCACGTTCTCTCAACTTTGTGCAAGAATACTTCAGCTTCTTATCATCATTTGTACCCTCATAATCAAAGTATTTATCCATCTCTACGATCCAATCAATCAAATCATTTGAATCTAACTTGTCATCATAATCCGATGGATTGAAATGGGGTCTTGCATTCACCATAGTTAGGGCTCTTAGAAATATATCATCTCCTTGATCAAGCTCTGGTTGTGCTTCACCTTCTACTACTACTTCTACTCTTTTTTCCTCTTCATCACTCACATCCTCAATATGTCAAACTCTTCTTTGGGCCATTTCAATAGCTTCCAATCATGTTGTAATCTATCTCAACATGTCTAATACTACTAGATCTGCATCTCTCCTTGCTCCACCTCCAGTATTTCCTCTTCGAGCCCTTTCCTGTGAATCCTCTTCAATTGTGGGTCAGATTCTCACTCTGCCACCCCACAAAAAAACAATTTATCACTTCGCAAGCTCAGGAACCAACATTTGTCAACATAGAATCAAAAACTCCTTTTGATACCACTTGGTGCAACTATGGTAGGAGATACCTTAAAGAGATCTTTCCAAGCCATGCAACAAGAGTCACACAGTGGAAACAATAACTCAACACCAACAACAACACTAAGAGATTGAGAGAACACAAGATCATAGGTTTGTATTAACATAGATGAAATTACACCAAATTGGCCAAAAACAGGCTGGCTTACATTCCAGGCATACAAGCCTGATTATACAATGAAATCCAGACTTATTCATGCTTCAAACCTTCAAGAATTCTTCCTCTAAAACTGATGCTAAACACAGATCAATTACATCAATATATAGAGCCTTTGTAATGATCATGTCATCCAAGGAAGATCACAATTTCCCAGGTAAGGAAAACATAGTGTATAGATATAGGTCAGGACCCAAATAAAGAATATCTTGATGCCAAGATGTAGAAATGACACGTGATCCAAGAGAGATGTCAGCCTAAGATCAAGGAATATCGTCATATAAGCCAAAAAGATTCATCAATCGGGAAATTCCTTTGCAAGATCGAAAAACTCCAACTGACCATAATCATAAAGAATAAACAGGTTAATATCTCCACATAAAATAAATCGATCAAGGTGTGAACCCAGATAGAGGTAAAACATAATGTCTGGAATGTGCCTTGAGGTCAACAATAACAAACAAGCCATCTTGAAGGAACGCTAAAAGAAACTGAGAAACTGAACTAACAGGAAAATAAAAAACAAATATTTTTGGTTGATGCAAGATTGCCAAGAACCCAAGATGCTCATGCGTCATATTTCAATATCACTTTTTATACAAGTATAATTTATAACCCTACCCTCTCTTCCTTCTCATTTTTGTAGATAGTTGACTTGACTTGTAGTTGTGCTTACTTTTATTTTAGTGATAGAAGCTAATCATTGCACACCTTTTCTCTATTTTGTAGGTTCCAATGGAATGCTTAGCTTAAGACAAAGAACAAAATGAAGAAATATAGATAGCTTAATTCTTATACATAAGCCCCATATCCTTTTATGTTCAAGAATATTTACTTTTCATGGATGGAAATGAATTTTCATATAATTTGACATGCAACTCCATTTTATAATTCACATAGACATCAAAGTTGGGGGCAATTTTTTTAGATTTATATTTTTAAAGCCCATTTTGATAGAATGGCTAAATATACAATTGCAAAGAGATAATACCTCAACCTTGCATTCAAATAAAATTACCATTTATAGTAAGTTTTATATTTGAGCATGGTTTAGTCCACAAATTTCCCCAAAGTTATGGTTTGGCTAGGTAAGCATGCCGATAAATTTTCATTGCAAGATCATGTTAAGATTTTAAGATATTCTAGTTTTCACTTTTGAAGTTGCTAAAGAAATTTTTGAAGTCAAATTTGAAGAACTTGGAGGCTCCTAAATGGATCAAAAGTGTCCATAACTAGCATAATTGATTATAGCTTGATAGACCACATCATGAACTTTCTAACACTTCAAACAATTTGTTAATTAAACAAGTGGTTCAAAAGTTATGGCCTCTGGAAGTTGGGTTTATTGAAATAGGAAAGGTAAAAATATGTTGGACACATAAATGAGTTGTAAAAGGGGGTTATATGTGTTGGTGTGTATTTTGACACATCACGGGACATTTTTTATTGGAGATAAGATGGCCGGTACTTTTTAGATGATTTTTAGCCCATGGTTTTGTAATACCATTTGACAATTTCATGTATTGTATCTCCTATATATTAAGTGCACGAAATAGAGGTTGTGTGTAAATAGTCTGATAGTTATCGAGTTACCTCTAAGTCTCTGGTTGGTGATACTCTCATGAGAATCTTGCTCTACAAGTATATTATTTTTTGTTGTTTATTTCTGAATAATATATTGGACAACTTTTGGAGTGGGTTTTTCCTTCCAAAAAGATTTTCCCAACATAAATCACTGTGTTGTGGTATGCATACTATTTATGTTTATTTCTATTAAGTTTTTGTAACTGTTATAAAGATCCGAGAAATTTTTATGCATAACTCTCCTCTCAAGGTTAGTGTAGGAAGTTGTTCTTCTATCTTAATTTCCTTGCATGTCAATCTTTTGTTAATTTTGGCTCCTTCTGAAATCCTTTATCCCTCCCGATCTACACATATGTACGTTCCACCTTTTCCCATCTCTAGCTTCACACATTCCCACATATCGATGTTGACTAATTATTTATCACACTTATCTTTGCACCATTGTCCATACATCTACTCCTTACCTTGAGATTTATGCATTTCTATCTTAGATTAGTCACATGACATGTGGGTTCAATCCCAAACAATTGACCCACAAATTTTAAAAAAATCAAATTTTAATTAGTAGCCTCTGGGAGTTAACTTGGTACACATTTTAAAGATTTATTTTTATGACTTGGTATTTAAAGACATTCAATGTGCAATTGCTTCATATTTGATTTATTCTCTAAAATAAGTAGGAGAATCATCTTACATCTACTTTAGTTTAGATCACTGAAAATGAACATATTTAACCAATATTTGCATTCAAGATATTCACATGTTTAGGAGTGGTGTCTTCAATATTCTTGTAAGGTTATAAAATTGATCTATTGAGGGGATTCATTGAGAAGAGACTAACCCTTACAACTAACATTTTCTCTACGATATCTATTAATATTGTGAATGTTCTTATACATTATTAGATAATACTAACCAAGGCAAAAAAGGTTGCAAAAGAGTATAGTTAGCCAAATCAATCTTACAAATTACACGATTTATTCTATTTATTAGGCCACTTTTGAGGAGTTTATGTTCAACCTTAAGGAATGCACACTTGTCTCACAAACAATTTTATGAATGTTTAGAATCTAAAACAATAATCAAACCATTACCTTCAATTTTTTTTATATTAACATAATTAAATTGGGGCTCACCATATAGTGTGATGGTTAAGTGGTTGCATTGTTAATGGTGCAACCAAGGTTCAAATCCTCACAAGGCTCACATGTTGTTCATGTCGTGAGTGGGCTCTTGGAGGATATGTTGTTGGTGGTCGTGAAGGAGGAAAAGGAGACAAGTGATGAGAGGAGGGTTTCCCCCTTGTATTCAAGGACGTGTTGATGCCTCATTTTGTTCTTGGGTATTGTGATCCCATTGATCCAAAGATCTAGTAAAAAACAATTATGACCAATAATAATAATAATAAAACATAATTAAATTAAACTTAACATTAACATTAACTATTATCATAACTTAAAATTTGTAATCAAGTCTTCTTATATTTGATTTCTAAAATATTCAATTAATACAAATTACTAATTCCAAACTTTTAATTAAAAAATTAAGTCATATAAAATAGAAGACTATTGGTAGGTACATAATAGAAGCAACACCAACTAATTAATATAATAACTAATATAATCTAACTATTATATCTCCCTTTCAAAGTTTAATATCTAATTATTAATACACTAGCATTATAACCTCCATTTTTTATTATCAAATTCATAAAAGGTGGTTGTAGATTAAAAGGTCTAATCCAATTTTACAAATTTTATCTTATTTCACTATAAACATTTTAAATTTTTTATTTATTATATGAAAAATGATTTCATAATTTTTTTAGAATATTATTAATATGAAAGTAAAAAATTACAAACTTCTCCCTATTGGTGTGGGGAGGACTGACCTCAACTCGCCTTAGGTATCTAAGGCACATATGCTGGATGGCGGAGTTGGGTATATCGAAAGTGTTTTTTCATAAATGGCCATCCTTTTTATTTATCATCATGACTGATAACCCATCCTTTTTATTTATCATCATGACTGGTAACTTCCCATCATGTTGTGAGGTCATTCCTATATATATATATAATTCTAACTATAATACCTCTTATTAGTGTTCACATATAATATAAATGCATCAATGAAGACTATATTTTCCATAACTATATATTATCAACTGCTCCATAAATTGTAAATTTATTTAACTTTCTCAACAGTTAACAACATTTAAGAAGTATATGCTTTGGATTAAATTGTGTAACTTTTTTTTCATCAATTTTTGAATTACATTCCATCATCTATGTGTAACTTTTTCCCCATCAATATTTTAGATCACACTCCATATTTCATTATCATAATGAAGAAAGCAATAAAGAAAGTACATAATTGTTTTTCTAAATAGCTGTTTTTCATTTTTAAAATCGTCAATACACTCATTCTACAAGTGACCCTACATTCAGAAGTCTATCTACCACTTGTTTCCTTTTTTGTCTGATGATTTATTTATAGGACCTATTTGCATTTAAAGTTTTTTGAAAACCCATTTGAAACAAAGCTGAATTATAGCCGGTAGTGATAGACAACTTGGCACATCAAACAGCTGGCAAATCAGAATAGAAACAGCGTGAAATAATCATTTTCTATATCAATATTTCCATGTCCATTCAAATCTCTGTTTGTTTTTTATGCTTCTTTCATTTACCTTTTCCTTCCATGAGTTAGAATTGTAAATTAATAACAGGGCAACTCTTTCTCAAGGAAATATTGTTTGCAGTGTGCGAGCAAATGCAAAAAATGGTATTGTGTTAGCTCAAAGCTTACCCACATATTGAGTTTTTTTTCAATATTCTGTCGTTTTAGACTCTTGTGGTATTTGTAGCCCTAAGTCTCTGTTTTTTTCTCTCGTTTGGGTATACAGGAAAAGAGTGGAACATCAAATCCATCTGAAGAAATAAAGGAGAGAGAAATCCATGACCACGAATCACATGGCGTGGATACTACTATTGATGAAAACACTGCTCCTGAAGATGTGAAAGGACCAAGTATTCTCCAGAGAATTAAGGAGGAGATCCAAGCTCTCTTTCAAACTTTATTCTCAAAGAAAAAGTCTAATCCATATGAAGAGTTGGCCAAATAGTGGTAACTGTGATTCCTGTCAGTACAATGAATTTGGCATTTATTTATTTTGATTGTTTGGTTTTTTGGCTACCCTAATGAACTTCTGGGCGGCAAGTTATTGGGGATATCCCGAAATGAATATTTTCTTTTTAAAGTCTCATCGTATTTGTAAATCAATTTGTATCTGAAAACAGTAATTTAAAACAAATAGTGTATACGGGTTTCAGTCTGCATTTACGTATGTTGAATTGTATAGCTTCGTATGGACAAGTTGGAAATGATAACATGTTCCAGAAAATTCGAACTCCACAAGTCTGTAAATCTATGAACATATTTCCTTCGAAGCACCAAATATGGGAATTTGATATTTCTATTGAACTTTTTTGTGTGGTTTCATGTGTGTGGTGGTTCTTTAGAAGATGACACTAATATTAAACAAAATCATTTTCTATGCCCATAATTTGCTTAGCGGTCTTAATGGCTATCTTTCAAGAAAAATGACATGCTTTGAAAATAAAACAACTTTGCATTTTGTTAAATTGCTCAGCATTCTCACCCTTAGTCTTTTTAATGCACTGTTATATTTAGAATAGCCATTTGGCTTTGGAAGTAACTTCCATCCGATATTTATTCGGTCAGAATTTACTCAGAACCTCATCGGTGTTTTAGGCCAAATTGTTACAGTCATTCGAGCATGGTAGTGTGTACGCTTTGGTTTGAATCTGGGATGTCATCGCGGCAATTTCTCCATCTCTCATTGGGTGAAAAAATGTTGTATGAAAAATTTGGTTCTTTTTTCTCTGTAAAACAATCGTTTTTGATTGTTTAACGAGTTATCATTCTCTCCCGTTGTTTATTTTGGGAATAGGGCGCAATCGAACTCACAATAACTAATTGGGTTAAAAGCAGCAACTCTTGAATATGCATTCCATCAAAACTCGTTCAGAAACTGTTTTCTTATTTACCCTCATCATCAGAGCTATTTAAACAAGGCTAGCAGAAATAGCAGAGCTTAAAATGGGTCATCATGGAAATTGCTCTTCTTTAGTACTAATCCATGGCCCATTGGTTGAATATAAAATAACTTATATATGAAAGGTAATAAATTAAAGATAAAACTAAAATATTTGTATGCACACTGATGATGAGATGAAGTTCAGTTCCACATTTTTGCTTCTTGAGAAACTAATTATTTCTCTAACTTGATCAGACTGACAAGAAAGTTAAATCAGAATCTTTATGAAGGAGCAATTTCCTTATGTTTCCACACTTTTCATCTGTGGGTCAACTGGATCTACTAATTTTGGATCTCAATATGAAATGCATTAATAAAATTCACTTGGATTGGCTCCTGTGCGCATTGCTTTATTTTCAAAAGTTTGTGCTTTGATTTTTTTCACTTTCAAAGAACAGTTGCCAGATGTTTATCTTGGATGTATAATTTCCTTACTTGTACCGGTAGCAAGGAACTTAAATTCACAAATTTAGATAAACACAAAATAATATTTCTTTTGTAAGACATGTGACACTGTTTTTTTTTCATTAAGGGTAAAGATAGGTTTCTAAAGGGCCCAAACCCTTTTACAAAGATTAGTGCAGATTTAACAGTGCAGTTCAACGAAGAACTCTGAAACTATATCAAAACCAACAGCACCAAGGCTGTTAACAAACAGCTACAGAAACAAATTAACATTCCAAAGACAGCGTGAAAAATATGAAGCTGAGATACAACTTTGTCAGCACTGAAAAAGTCAATGAAGGTTGAAGCCAATGGGCTCTGATTTCCTGCATAGTCCTTCCCTCTGAAACTGCGCTGCACGATCCAGCAGCAGTCCTACTCACTGAGTTGGTAAAGTAGATTTTCTTCCTTACTGACCCCCCTTCCTTGACAGCTGAACCAAGCTCAAAAGATTTCAAAGGACTTTTTTAAGACCTTATACTAGAATGACTTCTAGGGCTTGTAGTATCCGTTCCTTTTGTCTAAGACTCTAAAGTGAAGGAGTGCTGGAAGAAGCCTGGGCAACCCACAGAGGGCAGGGAACAGGACCCTCTAGACCTCCATAATAAACAACCCCCTGTCCTCCAACCACCTTCGAACACCTCATCAACAAAAACCAGATTTTTGACTCTGTTATCCTCTAGGTCATTAGTTTCTTAATCCTTCTTTAAAGAAGATGCCTCTTCGTTTTCCTGAGGAAGACAGAGCACCTTTTTTTCCTATCATTCTTCACACATTCTGCTTCCTCCTATTAACCAGACAAGCAGCATTCAAATGGCCAACCTTGTGGCACTTTTCACAGTCATTCAAGGCCTCCTCAAGCTTTATCTTCTATTCTAAAATGCATACTTTGAAATCAGGGTGATCGAAGTCGGTGGCTCCTTATCTACCTCTGCATTTGCATAGAATTTTATTATTTGGCAAACAATAAGCAATCTTTATATCTGTTCACAAAATCATAAGCAATGAGCTGACCAAAAGAAATAGCAATACCCATCATAATCTCTTCTTCCGAGTATTCCAATTGTAGGCCCAAAAGCCTAACCCAAACGAAGATCTTGTTAATTCACTCCTTTAGATCAAAAGCTCATTTCAGTTTTCTCAAGAAGAGCCTTGTTTTCCCAAGAAATCAAGGACCATCCAAAACCTGACATAGTTGTCATGATTAAAAAAGAGAGTAGATAGAAGCTCTTCGATAGAGCCGAGATCCCATCTTGGCCATTTGGCTTCTGTTTTCTCTAAGCCCAACTTCCCACCACATTAATGTTTGACCTAGCTTCTAAAAAATTTTTAGTAAGAACGTTCTGCAGCCTAGAGGAAGATCTTATCACAGCTGAGTTAGGGACCTTGATATATATGCATTTGTCGATCACGTCTGGTTCCAAGGGGCCAGACAGAACATGGTTGGAACAAGACTTGCCACTAGCTACAGCTGCCCAAGATCTCTTGCTATCACAAAGTACCTTGTCATCACCAACAATAGTTGGAGGTATCAAAGATTTCTGGCCTTTTATATTCTCCCTTGTTGCCAAAATAAAATCTAGAATTGACATTGACCCAACTAAAGAGAGGGGAAACATGCAGCTCCTCTTCTATTCAAGGGGGACGGGACCCATCAATAGCTACATTGACAATCTCATCAAACTTTCTATTGTTAGAGTAGGCATGGGCATTTGTGTAAGACCTAGAGTCAACCTCATGCTTAGTTACAGAGGGGAGGAGGAAACCCTTTTTTAGCCCTAGCAATGAGTCAAAGCTCGCTGTTTTACCTTTCCTGGTAGAAAACTTGTTGGTAGAGAATTCTCAAGGCTTTTTACACCAAAGGATGTTGCATTCAAAGGTGTCTTCGCAAGCACTTGCCTTGATGCATAAGCAATTCATTGGGCTTCAAGCCAAAGATCTATTAGCTTTTCATCCTCATTCTTGTCTAGATATGCACACCAATTATCCTTGTTCTCACCTACTTCTTCCCAGTTGTACACAAATTGCATAGTCTATTGTTAACATACCATGGCTGCAAGTTCTTAAAATTATATTGTGAATTTCATAATCCCAACAAAATATTTTTGCTAGTAAATTTAAGATTTGATTTTTTTTACTAGATCCTGGAAGAACGCAAATTTTTTAACAATTTTTAGAACACATTGACAACCTAAAGGAAGTCAACAAAGAAAGATAGATTTCAAAACTTTAATTTATTATAATGGAACTTGGAATACATCACAATATGCTGTAACAGAACATAAACAACAGCTGCAATAATAGAAACAACTGAAACTACTATGCATAAAACCACAACAAATAATTGCAATTTACAAAAACTAGAAGCAATAGAAACTTGCAACTTTTGAAATCTAGTTCACAATCTCTGAGTGAGATTCTCATACAGACCAAAGGGGTTTCATCTTCCAATCTTTGAAATCAAAGAATTTTCGTCCTCAAATCTCCAACAAACTCAATGGTTTTCATCCTCAGATCTGATTGCTTGCACACAAGTGCTCAGAACAATTTCGACAAAGGTTTTTTGGTGCAGAATGGAATGTTAGCTCCATAATGGACCCATTCATTCTTTAAATAGCTGAAATCTATGGTGGGTAATGGATATAGCCTAATTGAGTGATTTAAATCATGCATACACCACCCAAATTAATTGGTGCTCCTTTCCCTGCTTAAAATAAAAATTAAAAATTGTCTTTACCATGTAGGTCAGGATTTTTGGCCCTTCTCTAACTTTGTTGCACTTTTGGCAAGTTCACAAACTGGTGAACTCACTGACATCTTCTTTCGAGAATTTATCCTCTTGTGAACTTTATTTGCCTTTTGATGAATTGGCAAACCTTGTATTTTTAATTTTTGTGCTTTTTGCAAATTTGCAAAATTGTAAACTGTCAACTTTTGGACTTTCAGTGAATTGGCAAACTTGCGAACCTTTTAACACTTTCTCACTTTTGGCAAATTGGTGAACCTGTGAACCTTGTTGCACTTTTTCTCTATTGTTGAATTGACAGATCTGCAACTTGTCACACTTGTGTCCTATTCGTGAATTGGCAGATCTACAAACTTGTCACACTTCAACTTTTTCAGTGAATTTTGGCAAACTTGCAAACTTGTCACAGTTTTGGAGAGTTCACAGACTCTCAAACTTAGCAAAAATCATAACTTCCCGACAGCCTGAACCGCTTCACTTCAGCTTTTACACTTTCAGCGATTTCTCGTATTCATGAATTTAGTGAAAAAACAAAATCACTGACACTTAAACTTCTTTCCCTTCAAATATTTGTGGCCTTCAAAATTGGGCTTTAACAGTCTTAGCTAACCGGAATTAGGAAGCAGTCTTTTGGTTCACAAACATAAATTAATTGAAAACAAGGCATTCCAAGTGAGTCCTTCCCAAGGTTGCTTGTCCTAAAGAAATTTATTTTTGAAATGTTCAAGTTTCCTGATTCTCCTCTAGTAGTTTCTTCTGTGGGTAGGTTTCTCCAGTAAACAAATATTTTGAGATGGCTCCATGCCTCAAATTTTTCACCTATCTATGAACACTAAATCAATTCTACGAATGAAAACATACAAAGGGATAGGTGCCACTAGATGGTGCAACAACATTTTCCCAGGTGAAAACATGTGAGCCCTATTGATTTTTGTTTTGAGTTATATTCTCTCTAGTATCCTTTAACCCATTTATTCACAATACTTTTGTTTGTCCAATTATTTGCCGCTAATAACCTATGCTAGGAGTGAGTTCTTCACTAGTCAATTGAAATAATTCTTGCTCCAAGCAGCTGTCAAATCTGTTCTCTGTCACTAACAATGTTTTTAGGCAACTCATGTAGCCTAATCACCTCTTTGAAAAATAATTCTAATACATGATGTGCATTATATACTAAAAAACGGTAAAGAAGTGTGTACTCATTTAGTATATCCACACCAACATAAACATAATCTTTGCCATAAACCTTGTGAAGACTTGCGATGGATTCCATTAACACACTTTCCCTACCTTAATGAGAGATAAACATAGGGTGCAGCAAACTTGAAGGAAAGACATTTTATTCATTTGAATAATAGGTAGTGTACGCATTGATATGCTTGATAACATCCTCCTTGGAAGCACTTCCACAAGAACCTCTCTCTTTTTTCCCTACAGATTTTGTTGGATCTTGAGTGCTCCACCATGGTTGTATCATGCAAATTAAAGCCTTTAAAATCTTCTATTTATCTTAGAATCAAATACAAAAAAGAATTTGTCTTTGTATTTAATGACACCATTTGCTCTCACATTTTTATTATCCTTCACATTTCCATTTCGAATGTTAGCAACAAATACATCCTTGGAATATTCTCCTATGGTAGATTTGTTTCAATCACCAAACATGACATAAATAGAACGAGGGGGCATCGTAGAGAAGCCTCAACAACTACATTCTTTCTCTCCTTCATGTATTTCATATCAAAATTATAAGCTAGGGTTTTCCTTACACATTTCTATTGCTCGCATCTTTCAAATCAAGTGATCCAAGAAGAGTTTAATCCATTATAATCTACCTCAACTATACATCTGCCATCAACTAGATGTCGAATTTTTTTGAAAACATGAATGATGGCAAACATCTTCTCATCATGCATAAATGGACCCATATTTGAACCTTTGAACTTCATGCTCTCAATTTTAATGGAGTGCCCTGTTTGTATGAATATAGCCCCAATACTCTCATAAAACACCACACATAGCACACATGGATCCAAGAAATTTGAAATGGAAAAGATGAGAGATAACATGATTACCTTATTAATAAGCTAATCAAAAATTTCTTGTGTTATATCCATTTGCGCATGACCTCCTTTCTTTGTCATTCTGGTTAAGGGCGGTGTTGAATGTGAAAATCTCTTAACAAACCTTCTATCATCATTGCATAGACTAAAGAATCTTCTCAATAGAGTTAGCATGGTAGGAAACACCCAAATTAGAAAATTTTGAATCCTCTTTGGCTTTATCTATATGCCTTGATCAATTGACATAGCCAAAGTATAAAATCTTTATGAAATCTAACTCACACTTAAATTCTCTTATAAATAGAGTTGGTTGCTCTAGAACACCAATGATCAAATTTAGGTGCTTCATATGATTCTTCCATGCTCTTTTACTGATCAACATATCATAAAAAATTATCAAAACAATGTCTCAATTGTCCATTGATTACGTGATTCACCCTAACTTAAGAAAGTGAATGGTGCATTAGTCAAGTTGAATAGCATGACCTAGAACTCAATGTGTCCAATAAGGCCTTTGACAACTATCTTGTTTGTATATTCCTTGCAAATGTAGATTTCGGGGTAGCTTGATCCTAAACTAGTCTTCATGAAATTAGAAGTGATAAAGGTATGCTTACAACCAATTTTTATCTCTATGGCCTTTCAGAATCTTCTATTTATAATGGTCATGGGGACGTACTATGGAATACCATACTATGATGATCTGGAAACATCTGAATACTGTCATGTCCCCAGGATAATATGCCTTTCACATTGCAATCTGTTTTATTGCCGTTAACAGTAAAAATGATCACTAAGGAAAATATTGCACGATAGCCTGCGTCATTACTCACTGCTTCATCAAAGGGAAGGAAGAATAGTTGTTAGAGAGTGATAATCCGAGACCCAAACACTAAACTGCCGGTTATCAAGAGCCATGTTTTGGGAAGCAGCGATCCATATGGAAGAGATGTCTCTTTTGGGTATTGGCACAATATGAATATCCCTCCAATTCTCCCAGGGGATATAAATGGACAAGACCATCATTGGTAAAGGGGCATCGAACAGCAAGGAGGAAAATGAAATGCAGGAAGAGTTGTCTTTCACAGAAGTCAGAATATCATAATTGAAGGGAAGGAAAAACCGTTGATATTCTTCAGCAGCAATACCCATTTAACTATCAGAACAAAAGGAATCACAGACATGTCCAGTTCGGGCATACAGAACCCCCTGTTATTTCAGGACTGTCATACAGCATTTAGTAATCTAATAACCATTCTTGGCAAACTTGAGGACAGACTAGGAATGGGACATCACTAATACCACCATAAAATGAGATAATATGAATGTTCTCCTTCAACATGCTTCTTGCTATCCAAAGGACTTGTCCCTTGCAGAAATTAGAAACACCTCCGAATGCCACATCTTTCCTTTCAAAAGCATACTTTAGCTCCTTACTTTGATGGATTTGGTGAAGCTCACCAATGGAATCCATCCAATGTACACCCATACACATTTAAGTTCCCATAACATATAATGCATCACATACCTTACTCTCACCTATGTCTAGATTGACTGGTCAGCTTATCCAGGTGCATGGTATGATAGAGTATTAGGAACAAAGATCTCAGACCCATCAAATAATTCAACCTTCACGTGCCACACCATTTCTTCTATTTGGAGTTTTTTGTATATAATACTTGGGTATCGCATCATCAGTTTGAGCAATCCTAAAATTGAGAGAATTTATTTTCCATTTGTACCCATCTTTTCATCACTGTTAGAATGCTTCTCATAAAGAGAATTTTGAAATGGTATAGTAATAAAACTGGCACAATAAATATTTGCCACAATCATTCTTATTTCCTGAGCTATAATAAAAAGAGCAATTCAAGGTGTTTACGTCCTTTGCTATTTTAGAAATTTCTATAAAAGATTCAAAGAAACACTACTCTTCTTGTGACCCACAATTTTAAAATTAGTGACACCAACTAGGTCTTTCTTCTTACATGCATGCCCATCATTATAGTTATTTTGATAATCACACCATATGTAATTAACTCAATCTTTGGAAGATAATTTGGTGTTTTTGGAATTGGCACATTCCTTTCGATCATGCTTTCAACAAATGCAATTTGTTCCTCCTTGACCTCATCAAGATCAATCTTTTTCTGATATTCAGCTTTAGAAATCAATAAGGTATTATTTTGTAAACAATGATCCATACCTTATCTTCTTGTTGGTTCCACCGTGATTTGTTCTTCTCACTTTCTTTTAACTCTGATTGTTCTTCTTTTTTTGGTTCACGATCTACGATTTCTTCCTTGATCCTTTCTTGAAGTTTTAGTTCTGGTGTACTCGTCACTTTTTTTGGTTCCCTGATCTGTTCTTCTAGCTCTTTATTAGATTCCTCTAAGGGTGCGGTCACATGAAGGAGGGCTTCCTAAAAAAATTCAGTGGGTGTTGCTGAAATTTTTTAGGATTGTGTTCTACAACATGTTTGTCTACACATGTTGTAGAACACAATTCTACTACTGAGGGGGGCGGGGGGATTGAATTAGTACTAGATACAATCTTTTAATCTTTAATCAGTTTGAACTTTTAATGAGCTTTATGAAACTTCAATCAGAAAACTGAATTGAATTAGAACTGAAACAAGTGTCGATGCAACCACACAAGAAATCAATGCACAAGTTTTTACGTGGAAACCCGGGATGAGAAAATGACGGTGAGAAATGCTGCTAGGATCTACTGTCCCAATCCAGCCTCACGAATAAATCAAATTACAATATTTAAGTACACCAACCCTAAGGAGTCACCAAACCCCTAAGAGCACCAACTCTTCCAACACTCACTGAACAACCTTAGCACCAATTTAGTAATCTTAAAGCATCAACTTTAAGAATATACAAGTTACAATTCTTTTCAAAATATATTATACATCATGAATATCACAGATTCACAAATATTTCCATCAACAAAACTTCTAACATGTATTGCCCTATTTAATTTACTGTGATATCTGCAAGAATGTAATCAAATAAATGACTCTGTTAAACTTCTCAGAATTTTCAAAGCTGTATCCACAAAACTTACAGTCTGATATACTTTTCTTGCACAGCTTGTTCACAGAGTTTTCAAACTTATTTAATACTCCTTAGACAACATGTCTTCAGAAGAGTTCTTCAACGATCTGATATCTGCTTCAGAAGACACAGATACAACTGTGTTCTTTACTGCTGCTGTATGTTACTTTAAAACAGAACAAATCTTCTTTCAGCTTCCAACTCTGTCCCATTCACAGGCGTTCAATCATTATTTCTTTCACGGGATAAAACTCAGGATTTTTTGTGAAGACTCGAGTCTTTTGCAAGGACTCTCGATGCAGACTCTAAACGCCTAGTCATGCTTAGAAGTTTATCTTTTTCACTTTTCTTCACATTTCTTATTTGTGATTGCTCTAAACAGGTCTGTAGAGTTTGAAGAAAGTGAAGATTCAACTCCTCATTTAGATACCTCAGTACCTACTAGTTTAAGGCCTAAAAAATTGAGTTATATTAGGAGAGGGGAGAGGAGGATGTAGTATTTAGTTTTCTGTTTTTCACATTTAGACATATAATTAATGTAATTTTGTAAACATTTATAAAGTTGTGCTGCTGTTATACATCTTAAAGTTCGAAAGTGAAACTATGATGAAATTTCAAATATTGAGTGTTTGGAGGTCATATGACGTGTGATGTTTCAATTATGGCTCTTATGTTATATATTATAAACACATTAATTTCTTTTTGTTTTATTGTAAAATTACATTTTTTTTCTTTTTTCGAGTCCTTGCCGAGTTCTTTCCCAAGTTTTTACTGAGTCCAATTTTTTGGGCTACAGAGTCTGATTTTTCCAACTATGATCTATGCAAAGGTACAGGTATCCCATTTAGCATAAAAAATTCTGACATCGAGCGTTGATGAACTTTGGTGAAGTGGAAAGAAGAGATACGTTAGCACCTTGATGTTGCACCCCGATAATCTTTGGCAATACGCAGCACTTGAGGCATTCGCAATATGTAGAAGGCTTAGATAAAAAATTGAGAGAAATATAGAAGGCCAACTATACACAAGGATCGTATTGACTATTGTTGATAGATGTGAAGTACCCAGCCAACAAAACCGCCACATCATACTTCATCGTCAAACATGTGTGAAACCCAACTCTTGCTGTATGTATGATAAAACTTATTAATTTTCTGACTTTGAGAGTTTCTTAACATTTGAATACATAGGCTTTGCTGGATACACATAGCTGACGTGTTCATATAAAGAGACACGACCTTCTGAAAAGTCCACGTTCTGTTTTGCATTGAATATATATTTAGAGGAAACACCAGAATACACATACCTGACAACAACAGGTATATATAAAATTTATTTTGATTTGCTTAACTCCTATTTATAATAGTATCTTTTTTGGACATCAATGACAAACTAGTAAACCAATGAATAACACATGTATGCTGCATGTTAAGCTTTTCAAGATTATTTGTTTGCTGTTAATCGCTGTCTTCATTTTGGTGTGGGATATATTGGTTGTCTTTTTCAACTTGCTGCAGATAAGAAGTCAACAACTATTTCAGGGGGATGTGTGTAAATTTTGTATGGTGATTGAAGTACTGAGTGTGTCATGAAAAGTGTTATTAAAGTTTCAGTGTATTTGAGTTGGTGCTTTCTATGAGTTGGTGGTCACTTATCTAATCTAGGTTGGTGCTCGTTTGTTAAATGAAACCTATTGATCTGTTGTGGTTTTTCAGTCGAAAGGGTATTCCTCATGAAATCTGGTGTTTTCGTTTTGATGTTTGGTCTATCTATTTTAATTTTCTATTTTATGTGGTCTTGTGCATCTTGCCCCTCTTAGTATTTTTTGTGTGCTCTTCAATTGGTAGCGAAGTGGGGTTCCTTTGGAAAAAGAGCTTAAACGCTGGGAGGTTGATCCTAATTGCACACATGGCTATTGAGTAGAGCAACCTTATTTGATGGCTCCAACTATGCATTCTGGAGTGTTCAAATGCATACTTATCTAATGTCTGGTTTTGATGTTTGGAAAAGTGTGAGGCCTGGTTACATAATTCCTTCAACTCCAATGGATACTGATGGGAAGAAGGCTTTTGAAAACAATGGAAAAGCCATAAATTCAATCTTATGTGGTTTGTTAGAGACATAATTGCGAAAGTTATGCATTATGATACAACTCATGAGATTTGGCAGAAACTTCAGAAAACATATGAAGGAGATGATAAGGTTAAGAAGACAAAGCTTTGGACTCATAATAGAAGTTTTGAAAGTCTCAGGATGCAGGAAAAGGAAACTGATGCTGCTTATTTTCTGCGAATAATGAAGTTGTTGACACTATTAAGGGTTTAGGAGAAAAGGTTGAGGAGTCCATTGTAGTTCAGAAAATTTTAAGGTCTTTCGGTGATTGAAGAGATGAAGGAACTTGATAAGTTGACTGTTGATGAGCTTCATGGCATTTGAACAGTCTATGAGATGAGGACAAACTTTGATCCTTAATCCAAAAAGGAGGCAACCTTCAATGTTTCAAAGAAGGGAAAAGACAAGGATTGTGTATCTAGTGAAAGTTCTAATGAAGAGTTTGATTCCTAAAGAGACATTTCATGAGGACGTTGAAGAAAGGTTCAGGTAACTATAAAAACAAGTTGCCTTTCAAGTTCTTTAACTGAGGCAAGGTGGGACATTTTGCAGCTAAATGTCCATATGCAAAAAATGAGGACACCAACTATGAAAAGAAGCCCAAGTCCAGCAAGAATAAGTATAAGGGAAAAGAGAAGAAGTTTTAGAAATTCAAAAAGAGTCAATTCAAAGGAAGAAAGTAGTTCGCCTGATGTTAGTGATAGTGTTTTTAAGTGAAGAAATATTGTTCATGGCCATAGAAGTACATGTTGAAAATCAAGAACATGAAGATCATATTGATGAAGAAGGAAAAGTAGATTTTGAAGAGGAGCTAATAAGTGCTCTAAATGAAATCAAGCGACTTAGAAAGAAAAAATAGAACTTGAAGTTGCTGCTATAAGAAGGCAATGAGACAAAAACCAAGACATCTCAAGCTCTTGGAGCAGTAGAAAATTGATAGTTGATTTGAAGGTTCAAGTTGTAGAAGCAAAGAAAATGGAAGAAGAACTTAGAAATCATCTTAAGCTCAAGGAAGAAAACTGTGAAAGACTTGAAGTTGAAATTGTTTCACTTAAGAAAGTTAGATAAATCTTTGACACAATAGAATCATGAGAAGATAAATCCAGTGTTACACCGGTACGGGGGTACGGGGGGACGCCGGGACGAGTTTTGGGTACGCGAAAAAAAAGGGCCTCAATTTCGGTATGGCGGGGGTACGGCGGCGGGGGGACGAGGGGGGGGGAGGGGCCAGGAGTGCTGCAGAGGGGCCAGGGGTGTTTCAATATAATTATATAACATACCATATTGGTTCTTGAAATCAGAAATACTTGAACATAGCAAAATTTGAAAATTGCAACACGAACATACATACTTATAGTAACTAAGTAACATAATGATAATCATAAAATTATATTAGTTCTATGATTCTATCAAAGATTCAAAATTGAAAATTCATTGTTCAAAGATGAAATATTGATATTCAAATATCATAAAGATGATC
>MU227804.1:1496347-1516359 GCA_018584345.1 Thuja plicata
AGTTTTACTGTTTTAGACTGTCTTTTAGAAAAAAAAATTAAAAAATGAAAATCTGAAAATATAATAAAACAAAGAAAATTCATTGTAAAATACTAAAAAGTTAAAAACCCTACCTTTTGCTTGATGAGTCTTGCTCCTCTTGATCTTGCAATCACTTGCAAAATCACTCTCCAATCACTCTTTCAACTCTTTTTCACTCCTTCCTCTCAGCTGTTGCAAAAATGAAAATTATGAATGAGAATGTCAAATGAAGTATATGGCCTTATGAAGGCTTAGAGGGCCTTATATGGGACCCACATCCTTTTAGGGTTCCATAAGAACCAATTAGAAAACCAAATTTTATTTAAAAACTTTAAAAAAATGCACTTTTTCATGTCTGCCGCCGGCCGCACCCCGTCAAGTACCGAAGTATTGTACCGGTACCGAAGTACCGGACGGGTGCGGCAGGGAAACGGCGAAGCTCGGGCGGCGGTGGGGGTACTCCGGTACGCGGAGTACCCATCCCGGGGACGTCCCAGTACTCCGGGGTTTTGGGCCGGGTACGCGTCCCTGGGTTTCACTGGATAAATCAGAAAAATTTCATGTTCTTGGACAAGGTCATTGGCTCACAAAGATCGTCTATTGACAAAGGTGGAGTTGGTTTTGAAGAAGGTCAAAGTTCCAAGTCTACAAAAGAAGAACAACATAAGACCAACATTGATAGTGCAAAGGATTCACCATTAAAAAATCAGAAATGATGCTTTCAAAAGGTTTCTGATCTCAAGACAAACACTTATGAACAAGTTTAATAATTATTTCTTTCATGGTTATTGTTTCTCTTGCAATTATTTTGGACACAAGACAATCAACTGTAGAGTGTTTGCAAGAAATGATTTTTAGATTTATGAGTAGGAACACTTTTGTTTTTCAAGGACCTATAATGTTATATGTTATAATTGTAATAACTTTGGTCACACTACAAAAGTTTGTAGAAGTTGTGTGATAGATTTCTCTAAGTAGAACAAGAAGTTTGGAATAGAGGATAGAGCAAAGGAGGTTGCTAAGGTTTGGAGGAAGAAGGAGAAATAAGTTGTAGTGGAATCCTTGATTGTGCAATCAACCCTTCATGCCCAAAATGAAAAAGACAAATGGTATATTGATAGTGGCTGTTCTAGGCATATGACTAGAGACAAGAGCAAGTTTTTCCCTCTGAAATGGACTAATGGAGGTACAGTAAGATTTGGTGATAATGCATCTGCAAAAGTCAAAGATATAGGTGCACTTATTTTGAATTATGGCAAGACCAAAGTTGAGAGTTTTTTATATCTAGAGAAGGTCTAAAACATAATCTATTAAGCGTGAGTCAAATGCGTGATTAAGGACACACTTTAGTTTTCAATTCTGATTGTTGTGAAATCAGTAAAGATGGTAAAATATTGCTGATGCAAGTGGGGCTGCTAATAATCTGTACTTTCTTGATGATATCAAAATTGAAAAGTGTTGTTTGAGTCAGGTAGATGAAGGTTGGCTATGGCATAGGAAGTTGGGAGTGATTTTACTCCATCCTTGAATGGCTGTTTTGACTCAGGGGGAGTTTTCATTGTCATATTCTATGAGCCCCATTTCAATTATGCAGGTCAGTTTCAGTCATTGATGCCAGAGGGGGAGTAGTGAGTTAGGGGGAGCAACATTATTTCAAAGCAATTTGGTATCAGATGGAGTTGCCATCAATGACAAAGGGGGAGATTGTTGAATATTTTTTCATTGATGTCAAAACTAGTCAACAATTTTCTTAATTAGTGGCAATTATGTTTTATTCGTGTATTGTTTGGTGAAATGAATATCATTTGCTGGATGTGATAATTTAGTGAGGCAATATGGTATTATTCTTGGTGTATGGTGGCTGCAAGTGTCTGTATACTCTGACAGTTTCAGACTTTGATTCTTGGCGACTCATTAATTTATTTATCCTTTTTGAGCGACGGTTTCAAATTCTTTCATTGACTGCGAGTGGGGCGGCTTATTCCTGATGACGACTGGGTAACGTCAGCATTAAAAAGGGAATCAATCAGCATTAAAAAAGAAATTTTTGAATTTTGAAGTACTTGTTAAATACCTCAGCCTTTCCTTCCTTGTTTAGAGTTTATGGAGAAAGCATGTATGCTGCATGTTAAGCTTTTCAAGATTATTTTTTTGTTGGTAATCGCTGTCCTCATTTTGCTGTGGGATATATTTGGGTTGTCTTTTTCAACATGGTGCAGATAAGAAATCAAGAACTGTTTCAGCGGGATGTGTGTAATTTTTGTATGGTGATTGAAGTGCTGAGTGTGTTATGAAAAGTGTTATTAAAGTTTCAGTACATTTGAGTTGGTGAAAAAACTGAAGTTGGTGCTTCGGGGAGGGTTGGTGCTCACTTATGTAATTTGGGTTGGTGCACATTTGTTAAATGAAAGCTATTGATCTGCCGTGATTTTTTACTCGAAAGGGTTTTCCACGTGAAATTTGGTGTTTTTATTTTGATGTTTGCTCTCTCAACTCTAATTCTCTATTTTATGTGTTTTGGTGCATTTAAAAGTTTAAAATACTGATCCTCCCCCCTCCTCTCAGTATTTTTGGTTTTCTCTTCACTTTCTTCATATTCTTGTAATATGAAAGAGACATTGCATATTGGATCTTCCCTAGAAATGTTTTATATTCAGCATTACAGGCAGTGATACCTTCCTCCTTTGAGATTCAAGTCTCTTCTTGAGGATTTTCTTCTAAAAACTCGTTCATTATATTTTGGTTCCTCTGTATTTCATGGTGAAAAAACTGAAGTTGGTGCTTCGGGGAGGGTTGGTGCTCACTTATGTAATTTGGGTTGGTGTCCATTTGTTAAATGAAAGCTATTGATCTGCCGTGGTTTTTTACTCGAAAGGGTTTTCCACGTGAAATTTGGTGTTTTTGTTTTGATGTTTGCTCTCTCAACTCTAATTCTCTATTTTATGTGTTTTGGTGCATTTAAAAGTTTAAAATACTGATCCTCCCCCCTCCTCTCAGTATTTTTGGTTTTCTCTTCACTTTCTTCATATTCTTGTAATATGAAAGAGACATTGCATATTGGATCTTCGCTAGAAATGTTTTATATTCAGCATTACAGGCAGTGATACCTTCCTCCTTTGAGATTCAAGTCTCTTCTTGAGGATTTTCTTCTAAAAACTTGTTCATTCTTTTTTGGTTCCTCTGTATTTCATTTTGACTCTTTTGTATATACATCATTATATCAATCAAAGAATTTGCCTTTTTTATGTTGATTAGAGATTTAAAGAATTCTCCCATGGTTGACAACTCAATTTACTCCACAGGTTGACAAATTTTTTTTGGCTTGAAAACCACTGTAATAACGCAAACAAAATATTTTTTCTAATAAATTTCAGATTTGATTATTATTACCAGATCTTGCAAAAACCCAAAATTTTTAGCAATTTGTAGAACACATTGACAACCCAATATCATCAAATGAAGTCAAAAGAAAGATAGGTTCAATTTTTTATTTATTTATAATGGAACTTGAAATACATCACAATATGCTGCAACAGTAGCAGCAACAACTGAGACTATTTTTCTTAAATCCACAACAAACAATTGCAAATTACACAAACATGAAGCTTGCAACTTTTGAAAGGGGTTTCATTGTCTGATCCTTGAAACCAAAGTTTTTGTCTTCCAATCTTTGAAGCCCTTTGATCTCCAACAAATCCAAGGGTTTTCATCCTCAGATTTGATTGCTAAGCTGAAAGGAAAGTAATGTGATTGTTTTGTTTGTCCCACATATTCTCAAGTCTCTCGAGGAAAGTTAGTTGAAGTCATTTTTGTTCATTTCAGTGTGTTTGAACTTTTTAATGTTCATTTTCATCTGTACAAGTCAATAAAGTTGAAAGAAGGTATCAAATAGTTAATAACTTAACATCATCATATGCAAAAATAGATTTAGCACCTTTGCTTATATTGCACTCAAGCTGAGCGGAGACAATATGTGATTGTTTTGTTTTGTTCCATTCATTTCAGAATACATGTTTTTAATATTATTTTGACATCATGGAATGAGAACTCTCTTTTTCTACCCTGGTTAATGGCTCTATGATTCATTTCATGCATGTTCACCACATTAGTTTTGACATCTTTTATGAATGCACTGACTTATGATTATGCCACTCTTTTGAACACTGTTTTTCATTTAACTTCGCAGAGTTTTGGTTTTCAAATTTGTTAAGTCACAGTGATTTAATTTACAGATGTTAAAATGATAATGCACGTCCAATTCCAAAAATGGAATATTGCAATAGTATAATGTAAAATTTAAGCATACATGAATGGTTTGCTAGAATAAACTATGGTGGCATATGTAGGACAGTACAGATGCTTCATTACAAAAAAGCGAATGTTTTGACAAAATGAAATTTTTTTTATGAATGCCAAGCTAGTCATTATGTTGTAACTGATCATGAAGATATCCTGAATGTGAATCTGCATCATCAAACTTGGAAATAATGTAACTAGCCAAGTGATCACCTAGAAGATATGCAATGTAAGTGACTGCAGATGTGAAATATTCTAACTAGTAATTTTATCAGAAATTCAAGTATTTTGATGGATTTTTCACTTGTAGAATTAAATCACACAAATTATGAGAAATTCGAACCATATGCAAATTCTACTGAGATTCCTTTTACTCACATGGAATTCACTTTACATGAAAGACTATAAAAGTTCTGATAGATTTTAGTGTTTATTACTGATCGTAGCAGAGGATATAAACAAAAAGCAGATCACATACCAGATTGTATTCTGTTAGAACTAACCCAATTGTTCCTTCATAAATTGTTTTGCAATAATGGACTGGTCACGTACATGCTTGACTGAAATAGACTTCGATTTCTCCGAGTGCTGCTATTTTATTATCTGGAGCTGGCGTGAAGGTTCAGTCCTTGATTGTTGCTTTTAACTTTTGCTGTTTGCTTCAGATTGCTCCAGTAATAACCTATGCTCTATGGGGATGCCTCCCTTGGGCTTTTAGGCCCACCCCCATCCCTAGTATAGTATGGGGACGACATTTTGCCATCCCCAATGGCGTTTTGAAAAGGCCCCAAAAAGGGACCATCCTTGAAATGCCACTTTGAGAGCAGCACGGTATGGGGGTACTGCTAGAAGTCCTTACCTGTCTCAGGGACTTCTAGCCATCCCTATGGCCCAAGCCATTTTTGGACAGCTAGTGTTAAAAAATAAGGCATTTTTAAATTCGAAAAAAATGCTGGCTGGCCCACAAGGACGCCCAAATCACATTTAACAATGCCAAAACCTAATCTAAGCATAAAATAACAAAAAAGTAGAAAAATAAATTCATTTTAATAGTCACAAAGGAGAAGAGCAGCAAGAGAAGGAGCAATTGGTCGAGTGAACAATAGTTGAAAGGGGAGGTTAGGACATCAAATCTATTTGATTTAGACTCTTAGACCTACCATCTACCAATTATGGATAGATATATATTACGGACTTTTATGTTTACTGTTTAGTAGTTTAGTTATAGTATTTACATTTTAATATTTTATGTAATTTCATGGTTGAAATTTGGAGCCTTTGGGCATTTTTGTGCTGATCAAGGAGTGAACAACAGTTGGAAGGGGAGGTTAGGGGATCAAATCTACTTGATTTAGACTCTTAGATCTACCATATACTGATTATTGACAGTTATATATTATTACCGACTTCTTTGTTTACTTTTTAGTAGTTTAGTTATAGTATTTGCATTTTAATATTTTATGTCATTTCATGATTGAAATTTGGAGCCTTTGGGCATTTTTGCTCTATGTATGCCATATATCGACAATGAAAGCATTTGAATTTTGTTAATTTGCTTATCGATTAACATGTGAAATCTCAATTCAAATCTAATGCTATGTATTAAGCTTCTAAAATGTCTACGATAAATACTCTATCAATGTTATGATATGCATATTTGACCTCTCTCTCTCTCTCTCTCTCTCTCTCTCTCTCTCACATAGATGTCTCGAACCGTCCCCTAAAAATTGATCGTAAATTATCTATGTACTGAAAACACGTCCCTGTCCCTGTCCCCGTCCCCGTCCCCGTCCCCGAAACTTTGCAGAACATAGGTAATAACCCCATGCCTCTTCCACATGATTTGTGCTATAAGAATATTGCATCAACTATGATTATGGGCCCTCTATTTGCTCTGACTACCACTAAATCTCCCGGGTTGGTGTCTAGGAGAGATACTTCTCAAGGTTTGCGTCTTGCGAGGTATTTTCTTCAAGAAACTTGTAGGGAAAAAATTGATCACCAAAAAATAAAATAAAAAAGTCATTCTCATCGATTTCCTTTAGAAGCCTCAAAAAGACGTGATTTTCCTCCAAGGTCTACGACTTAGGCAATTTTAACAATATTATTTATCTCTTATTAAATTTAAATGCCCACTATGTACACATCGCCTAGGATAAATATGTGTTCACTTGAATTGACCCCCTTTTAGAATATGAAGTGAATAATTAAATGTAAATCTTATAATTTAAGCTTTTTGCTACATATACTTAATTACTCTCAATATTCCCTTATTATTCATTTAAATTTTCCCAACCTCTGGGAATAGGAGAAGCTAGAAAAATTCACTCTGTTTAATCATCAAGTGGAAGGGGACATTACAGTCCTCCCTTCCCGGGATTGTTGGTCCTCTAGCAATTGCAAATTGAGATGCTGTAGAACTTGTTAACCTTCCTAAGTAGCATTCTCAATTGGTAAATCCTTCCATTTTATCAGATATTCTTGGACCACCTCATTCCTCAACTCTCTCTCTCTCTCTCTCTCTCTCTCTCTCTCTCTCTCTCTCTCTCTCTCTCTCCCANCTCTCTCTCTCTCTCTCTCTCTCTCTCTCTCTCTCTCTCTCTCTCTCTCTCTCTCCAATCAGCAATACCTTTAGGAACTAGTACCGAATTCCCTTCCTCATCAAATGGGGGCAACTCTGGAGGTGCAACTGTGTGTTGACCCAATGCCTTCTTGAGACATGAACATGAAGCACATTATGTATTTTGTTGCCTTATGATAGTTCCAACACATATACGACCTCTCCAACTTTGCTCAGTATCCTGTTAGGCCCGTGAAAACATGGTTTTAATTTTTTTGCATCACTCTTCATCAGTGTGGATTGATTATATGGTTGTAGACTTAAGAAAACCAAGTCCCCAACCTCAAATGATCTCTCAACTCTATGCGTGTTTGCATACGTTTTATGTTGATTTTGAGCGTGTTGAATGTTATCTTTCAATGTCCTAAGGATATCTTGATAATTTTGCATTGTTTCCTTTGTACGAGGGACATTGCTATCATCAAAAGCCAAATCCACAAATGACAAAGCATCATACCCATACAAAGCCTTGAACGCGAACATGGCAATTGACATGTAAAGGTGGTATTGCAACAATACTCACCTAAGTAAAGCCATCTAATCCAAGCATGTTGTTAGCCTGAAATGTAGTTACGAAGATAATCCTCAACTCATTATTTACTATCTCAATTCAGCCATTGGTTTGGGGATGACAACTGGTGCTTGGTGTTAATTTGGTTCTTGCCAATTGAAACAAAACCTGCCAAAACACACTGAGAAATCGGTTGTCCTAATCACTAACTATGGTCTTAGGGAGCCCGTGCAACTTGAACACCTCTCTGAAAACCAAATTTGCAACTTGAGGTGCTAAATAATTTGTAGAAATGGCAAATAAATGTGCATATTTTGTTAACCTTTCCACAACTACAAAGATGCACTCTTTCCCTTGAACTTGTGGAAGTCTTGTAATGAAGTCCATGGATATTCCTTCCCACTTTTGTTCAAGTATAGGCAATGGTTGAAAAAGGCCGGTAGGAAATATATGTTCATACTTGTTCTATTGACAAGCCAAACACTCTCTGACATGCTAGAACACATCGTCGTTGAGACCCTTCCAGGAAAATCTCTCACATACTTGACGATATGTTTTGAAGAAACCTGGATGTCTTGCTAAAGGGGTATCATGCAACACCCTCATAATATTGTCCTTCAATTTAGATCCTGGTACAAGATATTCTTTTCTTATAATAAATCATATCATCTACTACAAAATACCTATCATCCTGTACACGTCAATCAATCAAGTCACATGTAAAAGTGTTTTTGGCATACTCAACTAACAATTGAGTTTTCCAATCAGCTGAAATCTCAGTGAGAGCAAAGGGTGGGTTTCTTGGAAGGAAAATCTAACAACATTATGTTTTCCCTTAACATATTCCACATCAAAATTATATGCTTGAATTTTACTTATCCACTTTTGCTGTTGTTCATTGAGATCTTTTTACTTACCCACTAGATATTGTCTGAATTTGGCTAGCCGGTGCATGATCGCTAGCATATCCTTGTCATATGCGGGGTATAATCTCTCTATATCTCTGAGTTTCCTGCTCTCGAATGCAATAGGGAACCTATGTTTTACATCATAATTGCACCCATCTTCTAACCCAATGCATCACTCAACAACAATTGGTTGTGCGAAGTCGGGTAGTGCCAATACTGGACATGTGCTCATGACTTCCTTGAGCTTATCAAATGTCACCTATGCCTCATCAAACTAATAAAATGCACCCTTCTTAGTGAGATCTGCCAAGGGTGATGCTAACTGTTAGAAACCTCACACAAATCTCATATAGTAACAACACAAACACAAGAAGCCTCTCAACTCAGATATACTCTTTAGAGGTGGCTAGTTTAAAATTGCCTGTATTTTCTCTTGGTGTACTTTTACACGCTCAACTCCAATCACATGTCCAAAATAGAGAATCCTGGTCATTTCAAACTCACACTTAGAGGCCTTCACATATAGCAACTGTCCCTCCACGATACTCAAAACTACATCTATATGTTGCAAATGATCAATCCATGTCTTGCTGTATATCAATATATTGTCAAAGAAGACCAAAACTTATTTTCCATAACGACTCACAAAATGTGTGATACATGCAAAACTAAAATGTTGCTGGTGCATTTGTGAGTTTGAATGACATGACAAGGAACTCGAAGTGTCCGTAATGACAATGGAAACTAGTTTTATGTATATCTTCTTGTTGGACACAAATCACAAAGATCAATTTTAGAAAAATACATGGCCCCATGTAACTCATCTAGAAGCTCATTGATCCTGGGAATGAGATACTTGTTTTTTATGGTCTTCTTTTTTAGGGCTTTGCAATCTATGCACATATGCAAAGTGCCATCCTTCTTTTTAACCAAAACAACTAAAGAAGCAAAGGGGCTAGAGCTAGGGCGTATATGCCCCATTTTCATTAACTCTTTGATTATTTTTTCAATTTCCTCCTTAAAATGATGTGGGTGTTTGTAAGGTGTAGTAATAAATGGCATTGCACCCTCCTCAAGTTCAATGACATGCTCAAACCCACAATTAGGTCGACGACCAGGAGGAATATCCCCAAACACCGTACTATGCTTATCCAACACTATCTAGATATCAATATGATACTGTGACTCATTGCTGGGAGAAGATTTGATGGATACAAAACACTGGGCTGCACACTCCACATCATCATGTTTGAAAAGAGCCTCCATCCTCCTTGCTGAAACCACTCGAGGATCTCCATCTACCATAACCTTGAGAACATGTTTCTTAACATCAACCATGAATTCCAATTGCATCTGTTTAAAGTCTTGAACATACCTCTCAAGTGACTCTAACCATTGAAGTCCCAATATGACATCAACATTGCTCAATCTGAGTACATAAAAAGTCACCTGTTAATGTGTAATCTCCTATTTGTATACTCAATTGTGGTACTATTATGTAACTCAATGGAAAACCATCTGCAACTATAACACTGAATCTTGGAAACTCCTTAGCTTGAAGTCCATGTTTCATCACTAGTCCCTCATCAACAAAGTTGTGTGGCTCCACTTTCTACTAAACATAACATTTGTTGTCCCTTAAGGACACTTTTCAACCAGAAAAGACGATTGTGAGGAACTCTAGATAAAGTGGTAATGCATGGACTCTCTTTGGCTGTAGTATCCTCCAACTCTATCCGCTGGGGCTAATCGCCTTGTATATCATCCTCATCAGTACTAGCTTTTCGCTCATCCTGATCCCAATCATCAAATATGACCTCAACCAAATGTGCTTTGCCTTTTTCAAGGCAACGATGGCCAGACTCCCATGACTCCTTGCAAGAGAAGCATAAGTTCCTCCTAAGTTCATTCCTTAACTCTCTGATCAGCTTTGGGAGGTGTGTTCTTTTTCTGATTAAAACTTTTTTGTATCAGATTTCAATGGGCTGAAACCTTTCTTTTATGGGTGATAAGAAGGTGAGACTTTAAGACCAAGAGCTAACCTAATGGCATCATCTAGTGTATTAAGCCTATGAGATTTGACTAGCCCTTTCAATCTGTTACTTAATTTAAAAAAAAAGTAGCATGACTCACTTTTGTGACATGTCAAGAACGATAACTAAAATTTTCTGGAGCTCGTTAATGTATGTTTCCAAGTGTCCCATCTGCTTCAGTTAAGCCAAGTCCATGTAATAAACCTCTCTCTTTCTTGTCAAAACGTGTAATTAGCCTACTAACAAATTCATCATAGGAGTGAATCATGGGGTGATCTTGAGATACCATCCTGTGGTGCCACTTGTCATATGTCACTCCTAGATGCATTGTAACAAACTAAATAGCCTTATCTTCTTCCATGGGTTTAAGTGCAAAGAATGTATTGAGTTTATGTACACATGACATAGTTGTTATCTTTCCACTGCATCAAACGTTGGTAAAGGAACCTTATTCAAAGCTTCGTTATACTCCTTGGGTTGAGTGCCCTATCTGGTTGGCCTTCTAGGCCCCTTGTCCTCGTCTTTTCACTGGTTCATAAACTGATTCAAATTCTTTAAACCTCTAAATTGGTCTAGATTGTTGAACACACACTAGATGCTGAGAGGGGGGGGGGGGATCAACATAAAACAATAATATTACTTAAGTAATCAATCACCAATGTTATCCACCATACAACTTATTGAGCAATTAAATAACTAAAACAACAAAACATCAACACCAAGATTTGTATACGCGAGAAACCCAAACTTGGATAAACTAAGGTGAGCGTGCGCACACACGCACGCGCGCGCGCGCACACACACACACACACACAATTTGATTATCAGGTTAGTAGGAGCTCACTGCTCTGGACTTGCAAACAGAGGCTCACTGCCAATACACCACTGAATAGAGATAGGTTCTCACTTGTTCGAACTTGCAAACAAAGACTCACTGCCAAAGTAGCAAGATATAGAAAAGAACTTGTGCACCCAAGACTCACTATTTTAGGGACAAGATACATTCAACTCTCCGTTGTAGATAAAGAGAAATTTTCCTGATAATGTAGCTGTCCTGCACAACTCTATCAACCTCAACAACACATTGTCTTTGCCTTTACTTCTCTACTTCAATCACAAAATAACAACCTCATAAATTGAACTTTGTTCTTTCGAAACTCTTCTTATAGATCTTCACTTTCTTCCTCACTACACTCTTACTTTTTGCCAAAGTTCACACTATACTTATATATAAGATAGGTCATTGGATTACAACAAGGTCGACCATGCCAAAAGCAAATTAAAAGTTGCCCATGTCAATAACAAATTACAATAAGGTCCATGCCCAAGAGCATCCAGACCAAAACATAGGTCACACACAATATGAACCCATCTGGATAAGAGATAAACATTAAATGCAATACCCAGACTAAAAAATATGAAGCACGATGCAGTCCAAGAGAACAGGGGACTGTGAGCACATTACACATTTCCCAATACTAAATCCACAATTATTGGAACAACTTCCATAGTTATCTCAAACATGTAGAATCACACTGTCCAAAGAACCACATCACTTTCCAGTTGTATCTGGACATCCACATGCCATAGTGAGATCCAAACTCCACGTCAGAAGCCATCACAACACATATTCAGACCATAACACAAATTGATCATAACTGCATCACTTGGTAACACTATTTTTGGATCACTAGGAAACACTACAACTAAGACCAAAACCTGAATACAATACAAATCATATCTGCACATCCTCAACCTTATTTTTCGTTAGTGCAAACCTTCCAAAAAACACAACTAAACAACTGCCCTCTTCAACTTTATAGCTCTATTATTGAACCACTGACTTCTGAACCTAAGAATATAACACTAAAGTACTGACAAACACCATTCTCACATGATCTCTAGAATACATACTTATCTTCCACTGTTTTGTAGCACTATCATGTCCATCACACAACCTTACTTTTTCCAGACTTATCCAGACCACCATATATACATGAACACATCTTTTGAAAATACCTTTAGACCACAATGTTTGACATCAGTAACAACCAGACAACCAAACAAACATATATTTCCAACAATTTCCCCATTGTCATTGATGACAACCAACCACAAAAACTGTTTCATTAAGATATTATTCACAGTCAACTCCCCTTAACTAAAATAAACAAAACAATCCTGTGTACATTTCAAACTTCTATAAAACACAGTGTCAAATAAACATTTTCCTTATCTTTCTCCCCCCTTGTTATCAAGGACAAAGTCCAAAAACATACTTATTGTTGCTCCATCTGAGAACAACCACTAACATCAGTCCAAAAAAAACCCCGAAAGCTCCCCCTGGGAAAATGCACCACTTTGGTGTACTTAGTTCGAAGAAGGGGCAACAATCCCAAGCCTCTCCCGAAGAAACTCAATAGTATCTTTCGCCAAAGCTTTAGTAAATATGTCTACAATTTTCTCTTTTGTAGAAATGTACTCTAATCTAATTTCTTCTTTAGTAACTTTTTCTCTCAAGAAATGGTATTTGATTGATATATCTTTTGTTAATGCATTATTTGATTCTTGGAAATATTGATTACACTTGTATTGTCACACATAACAAGAGTGACTTCATCAAATGTCACTTTTATGTCTTTGAGTGTCTGTTTCATCGACAATACCTGAAAAAAATAGGATACTTCAACCATATATTATGCCTCTCTAGTAGATAAAGATATTGAATCCTATTTTTTTTATTAAACAATGAAACCAATCTGTTGCCTAAGAAGATTTTACCACCACTAGTACTTTTTCTATAATCAACACTACCTGCCCAATCAATATCAGTAAACACCTGAAACATAAGTTTCTTTCCTTTTTTTTACGATAAACCATAGCCCTATGTTCCCTTTAAATATCTAAAAATTCTTTTCACAACTTGCTCATGGTCAACCTTCAGTTTAGCCTAAAATTTGGCAACCAAACACACAATGTGCATAATGTATGGTTTAGAAGCTAGGTACATTAGTCCATTAATCATTGATCTATATTTTTTTTATCTACTTCCAGGAACTCATCATCCTTGCTTAACTTTCAACCAACATTCATAGGAGGTGCAATAGGTTTACAATCATTCATACCAAACTTCTTCAACATCTCCTTTACATATTTATTCTGATAATAAAGATTCGATCATCAGACCGACTCACTTGCAACCCGAGAAATAATGACAACTCACTAGTCATTGCTATTTCAAATTCTTTTTGCATTTTGGTAGCAAACTCGTACTTCAACTATCAACATTTTGCCACCTTCTATTTTAAAATAGAGATTACTATCAATAGTTCCTTGAATTTTTGTTGTATCATATATTTATCCACTCTTGTATACTAGGCCCTAGGTGCCCGATTCAGTCCATAGAGTGCCTTCTTCAATATGCATACCATATTGGATTTTTTTGAAAGCTTAAAACCTTCTGGTTGCTCTATATACACTTCTTCAAGTTCTCCATTTAAAGGGATGATTTTACATCCATTTAGTATACCTTGAAATTCTTGTAAGCAACAAAGCAAGAAACATCCTTATAGCCTCCATTCTAGCCTCTCGAGCAAAAGTTTTTTCAAAAGAAATCCCTTCAACCTGTGAAAAGCCTCTACATACCAGTGTAGCCTTGTTTCTTGTAACTTGTCCTTTTTCATTTAGCTTGTTTCAAAATACCCATTTGGTTTCTATCACATTCTTGTTGTCCGGTCTAGGTAAAAGTTCCCAAGTTTTGTTTTTCTCTATTTGACGTAACTCCTGTTCCATTGCTTTAATCCAACTCTCTTCCTTACTTTCTTTTTCATAGTTCTTGGGTTCAGTTATTGATAAAAAATAACAATTTACTTGTTCTTGTGATCAGACAATCCTTCTCCTTGTTTGAACATTGTTATTTTTATCACCAATTATTTGATCTTCTTTGTTTTAAACTTATCTAACAGGTGACTTCACAATGACTTCTGGTTTTGTTTCGTCAATAGTTTTTTCTTCTTCATCTTCTTCTAGAACATCATTTTTTTCTGAAACAAGAGTAAACTCAACATCACTATTTTCTACATGAGAAAGATGACTCCAGTCCTCAAATACCTTTACATATTCACTTTCAACAATCTTGTTCAACCTCTTATTGTAACACCTGTAAGCTTTGTTTTCTGTTGCATATCCCAAGAAAATTCCTTCATCTGATCTTGTATCAAATTTTTACAATCGATCTTCATCTCTTCTAATGTAGCATTTGCTTCCGAAGATCTTGAAGCATCTCACAGTAGGTGATCTTCAATACCATAGTTAATCAGGTGCCTTTGTATGACTTGCTCTAATCTAAACCCTCTTAAGAAGATATATTGCACTATGCACAACATGCTTCCAAAATATAATGGTCAGATTAGCATCTTTTAACATAGTCCTAACCATTTCAACGACAGTTCTATTCTTCCTTTCAACCACTCCATTCTATTGAGGAGTCCTCAGAGGACAAAATTGTCTTATTCCATTCATATCACAAAAATCATCAAATTCCTTTGAAGTGAATTCTTCACCTCTATTAGATCTTAAGCATTTAATCTTATAATCTATTTGATTTTCTACTATTGATTTAAAGATTTTAAAATATTTAAATGCTTTAGACTTCTCTCTTAGAAAAGTAACCCAAGTCATTTTAGATAAATCACCAATTAACAACATAAAATACCTTTCTCCATTGAGACCTTTGGTTCTTTTCAGTCCACATAGATCAGTATGAATCAACTCCAAAGATTTGCTAGATGAATATTCTTTGTTTTTGAAATTTTTTGTCTACTTTCCGATTTGATATTATCTACAAACAATATCAGTAGGTTTGACAATTTTTGACAAATCTCTAACAAGTTTAGTTTTGCTAATTTTGATCATGTCATCAAAGTTCACACGTCCTACTCTTTTGTGCCACAACCCACTTTTACTACACTGAGTTAGAAAACACAGGTTCTCATTTTTATCTTCAATATAATAAATGTTCCCAATAGTCCTAAAACCTTCTACAACTGTTTTACCAGTCTTTTTGCTTTTAATGACACTCCCATAATTTTTTTAACACACTTCATAACCTTTCTTACACATTTGACTAAAACATAGCAGATCATGTTTCAAGCCTTCAACATAGTAGACATCATTAGTAGTTACCGTACCATCAATTGAAATGGTTCCAATGCCTTTGATTTGTGCACATTCTTCTCCTGCAAATCTGATTGCTCCTCAATTATACTTTTATAACTTAATAAATGTTTCCTTGTCATCTGTCATATGATTTGAACATCCAAAATCTATAATCTATGGACCTGCAACAACTTTAACATGTAATGCAATCTCCTCAATTTCTACTTCTTTCTTTTGTGAAATAGCCAGAAGTGGAGAATCCTAAATTGTTTCATTAGTATCCTCAACTTCAGAGAAGTGTTCCTCCATGGAACATAAACTCTTTTTACTCTTTCCCTTGAAATTTATTCTTTTCTTGAAATCACCTTTCTTTTTACTGTCTTTTCTATCATCTTTCGATTCACTATAAAATCTCCTATACTTGCAATCATTAGCAACATGTCATATTCTTCCACAATTAAAGCACTTAAGAGGTAAGTTACCTTTGTATATACCAATGCCTCACTTGAATCTTCTTGGAAGATATACTTCAGCTTCCTTTGACATCTCTCTCTCTCTCTCTCTCTGCAATCTCAAATGCAAAAAGTGAACCAATAAGTTGATCAATTGAATATCGACTTAGATTATTACTTTCCCTTATTGAATATGCCATTGGTATGAAATCCTTCAGTAGGGTTAATAAGATCTTAAGTATAACATATCTGTCTTATAAATGTCTGCTAACAACTTTGATTCCATCAACGATTGTGAATTTGTATATGTAGCTTTCAACCCTCTCATCTTTTTCCTTTCTTAAGAACCCATACTCCTACTTTAGGTTCATCAGTCTCGCCTATTTTGTCTTTGAATCTCCTTCATATACCAAAACCAACTTATCTCATATATCTTTATCTCATTTTATACCTTTCACCTTTCTAAATGTCGTTTCACATAAACTGATAAAAAATATTGAACTTGCTTTCACATTAAATTTCTTTTGTTTTTTAAATCAATAGCCAAAGGTCTTCAAAGAGGTGGATTAAAACTAGTTTGAATAACCTCCCAAATACAATTTTTTAAAGTTTACAAATATGCTTCCATCTTGTCTTTCCAATAAGGAAAATTTCTACCATCAAATACAAGATCCTGAAAGTGTAAGTTTTGTGCCATCTTGGATCTGCCTCAAGTGGTTAAGCTTCTTCAAGAGGAACCTTGCTCTGATACCTATTGTTGAACACACACTGGATACTGAGGGGGGGGGGGGGGGGGAGTGAATCAAAATAAAACAAGAGTCTTACTTAAGTAATCAATCACCAATTGTATCCACCATACAACTTATTGAGAAATTAATGAATTAAAACAACACATCAACACCAATATTTTTATACGTGGAAAACCCAAACTGAAAAAAATAATGGTGAAAACCTGCTCACAAAGATAACACACACACACACACACACACACACACACACACACATATACATATACATATATATACATAATCTAATTAAAAGAATAGTTGGATCTCATTGCTCTGGATTTTCAAATAGAGGCTCATTTCCAATACACCATTGAATATAGATAGGAGCTCACTATTATGGACCTACAAATAGAGGCTCATTCTCAAAGTAGCAAGATACAAAAAAGAACTTGTGCACCCAAGACTTACTGTTCTAGGGAAAAGATGTATTCAACTCTCCATAGTAGATACAAAGAAACTCTCATGATAGTGCAACAATCCTATACAACTTCGTCAACCTCAACAACACACCATCTCTGCCATTACTTCTCTACTTCAGTCACAAAATAGAAACCTCATAAATTGAACTCTGTTGCTCTAAAACTTTACTTATAGATCTTCACTTTCTCGCTCACTACACTCATATCTTTTTCCAAAGCACACACAATACTTATATGCAAGATGGATCATTGGAATTACAACAAGGTCGGCCATGCCAAAAGAAATTTAAAAACAAATTACAAATTTTCCATGACAAAAGCAAATTACAATAAGATCCATGCCCAAGAGCATCCAGACTAAAACATGGGGAACACATAACATGAACCCATCCAGATAAGAGATGAACATAAAATACAATACCCAGACCAAAAAAATAAAGCATGATCCACTCCACGAGAATGAGAGACCATGAACCTATTACACATTTCCCAATACCAGATCCACAAATACCAGAACAACTTCCACAATTATTTCAAACGAAATCACTAGCCAACTTTATCTGAACTTCCATACACCACAGTCAGATCCAAATCCCATGTGAGAAGCCATCACAACATATATCCAAACTAGAACACAAACTGTCATAACTGCATCACTTGGTAACATTGTTTCTGAATCAACTGGAATTACCACAACAAGGACCAAAATCTGAATACAATACAAATCACATCTGCACATCCTCAACCTTTATTTCTGGAGTGAAAACGTTCCAAAAAACACAAATGAATAACTCCCATCTTGAACTATATATCTCTGTTACTAAACCACTAACTTCCAGACCTAAGAATATAACACTAAAGTACTGAAAAACATCATTCTCACATGATCTATAGAATACATACTTGTCTTCCACTAATTTGTAGCACTATCATTTCCATCATACGACCTTACTTCTTCCAAACTTATCTGGACCACCAGATATACCTGAACCTATATTTTGCAAATACCTCCAGACCACAATGTTTGAACTCAATGACAACCAGACAACCATATAGACATATATTTCCAACATGGAAGTGTCATGTTATCATCATGTTAGTAATAACTGAGAGGGGGGGCGGGGGGGTGAATCAGTGGCTTCAAAAATTATCTTTTAAACTTTAACCACCAATCAACACACCTCAGATTATTAAGTCCCTACAAGATGCATCCCATGAAATACTTATAATAATTAACTGTCTGTCGGTTTAACTTGTCTGTCCTTATTCTCCTTGATAACCGATAAGCAGTAAAACTATTTACCGATACACAGTAAATATGCAGAGTATACCAATCAATCCAGAGATGCATATGTGAAATGTAAAATAGTAAAGTAATAAACCATACACATATAACACATGGATTTTAACATGGAAACCCTGTTAAGGAAAAAACAACTGGGACCGGTACCCCAAATTTTCACTCTCTTGAAGTGAGCCCTGTTAGGAGCCAACCCTGTTAAAGGTTATAAACACACTGTTAGGTGTGACCTTGTTAGAGGATTTTATACATAGAGGTTGTCACTTAGTATCTGACATCGATTTTGCTACCATCCTTGAATCAACCTCCTTCTTAGACTGTCAATAGGCTTTAGGAAAATCTTGCTACCATCCTTGAATTAACCTTCTTCTTAGACTGCCAATAGGCTTTATGCAATTTCAATGCTACTTTCATAAATCAACCTTTTTGGCAATCTATTAGGATATACCTCAATTATAGAAGACTGTTAAGTCCTGCTCTATTAAGAGACTTGATGCTTCAATGGTTAAACTGAAACATTATGACCTGTTTCTAATGCAACTTGAATTGCAGATTTGTAGATCTATTTAAGTACATTACCTCTCTGATCAATGTATCAATTTAATTCTATGTGTTCCACACTTTCTTCTCTGTGATGCTGTGCTTCACTGTTTGTCGGTGTCTGCAGAATTCTTTAGCTCTCCTTCAGCTTGATTGATCAGGATTGTATGAAGTTATCCTTCATCAGTTTCTCTTCAGCATCCTCTTTCTATTCACTCCCCTTCCCGTGTATGTGATTGCTTGCGAAAATGAATTATGCTTGTCTCTTATATAAACATGATATTCCTTAATTCTTGATTCTTGGCGTGAAAAACAATCCAGCCAATCTGATTTACAACTTTAACTCTTGATTTATCTCGTAGTTATCTTCTTGCCAACTATACAAATCTTCTTTAAATCAATTACTTAACTCTAGTTGAATAAAACAAATAAAACAACTAGTTAAGTTTATCCTTAAGCTCTGTCAGCTAGATATTTTATCATTTTCTGAACTCTCTGTTCTGTCGGTCAACTCTGCAGTTAGTCATCGGTGATAACTGCCAGTTCTGTCGGTGTAACTCCAATCAGCTTCGGGATCTCCGTCCGTCAGGCATCATTAGATTTTGCTCGTCGGGCAGCTCTATTTTCAGCTCGTCGGGTATCCTGTGATTTTTCTTCGTCGGGCAACACTGTCTTCTGCTCGTCGGGTATCACTATGACTTTTGTTCTTTGCCTTTACCGATGGTGTGCACTCCGTCGATGTTGTCTGTCACTTAGTGAATAATTGAATTTTATGCATTGCTGAAAGCATAATCTCTGTTCCATTGATTCTCTGAAGTCTTTGACATTATGTATATGACCGTACAGATGATATCAAGTTGACATCAATGACAATACAAACTATTAACTAATTTAATGTCTTGCATCATCTTCAACTTAACATTATCAAACATTCAATCAGTTACATGTCATCAATCTCTCCCTTTGG
>MU227804.1:1520159-1560071 GCA_018584345.1 Thuja plicata
CAGTTTCTTCATACCTTTCATCTTCATCTGAATCATCCTTCACAGCTACAAATACCATCTCGATGTCATCATCAGGTTTGGTGTCAGTATCTTCATCTTTGCAAGCAGCTAGGTAGCTAGCCTTCTTTCCTTTGTCCTTGTAGTTTCGGGTATCCTTTCTTTCTAATTGTCGGTAACCTCTGTAATCTTTGTTATCACCTCTGCAAAATTTCTTCTCAAAAGATCTATCATTACTTCTGTCATCTTTTCTTCGGTTAGGACATCTTGCAGCAAAGTGTCCAATCTCTTTACAATTAAAGCATACAAGTGGTAACTTGCCTTTGTATTTACCTTTGCCTCTCTGTATTCTTCTAGCCATAAGTGCTTCTATTTCATCGAGATCTTCTTCTTCACTTTCACTTTCACTGTCCCTTCTAGATGAGCATCTATGATTGGATTTTCTTATTTTCATAGAAGACTTAAATGCAGACTCTAAACTTGGTAAGACACTATTGTCAAAGTTATTCACGTCAAATGAAATTATTTAACCAATTAAACTATCAAGAGTAACTATATTGTTTTCTATTGCTCTCATTTCTTGAATAGCAGAAACTCTAATAGCATATACAGGCAATAAGGTTCTTAAGATTTTACTTACCACTATTTCTTCTTCAAGTGTACCTCCAACACCTCCTATAGCATTGACTACTTCTTTTATTCTTGTGCTGTACTGTGTGATGTTTTCTCCTTCTTTCATTATGAGATCATCAAACTTTCCTCTAAAGCTTTCTGCCTTGGCTCTCAGAACATTTGTATCACCTCCATGTACAAGATTCAGTTTGTCCCACATTTTCTTTGCAGTTTTGCAGTCCTTGACATCTTCAAATTCAACATCAGAGAGCGAGAAAGAAAGCTCTATAACTATGTAGTTATGCTCATGCTTCTCTCTCAATTGATCTATTGTCAATGGTCCTATAGGAAACACATATTCAGTATCTAAGTATTGAGTAACATCATTACCAATACCTGATAAGTGGAGTCTTATCCTGCTTTGTCATGAAGCAAAGTTGTCTGTGTTAAACTTGGGCACATCTCGTCTATTCATCTTGTGATCTTAACTTAGGTCTTGAAACCTTCCTTCTAAGAACACAAGCTCTGATACCAATTGTCAGTGGCTTCAAAAATTATCCTTTAAACTTTAACCACCAATCAATACACCTCAGATTATTAAGTCCTTACAAGATACATGCCATGAAATACTTATAATAATTAAGTGTCTGTCGGTTTACCTTGTCTGTCCTTATTCTCCTTGATAACCGATAAGCAGTAAAACTATTTACCGATACACAGTAAATATGTAGAGTATACCAATCAATCCAGAGATGCATATGTGAAATGTAAAACAGTAAAGCAATAAACCATACACACATAACACATGAATTTTAACGTGGAAACCCTATTAAGAGAAAAACCATTGGGACCGGTACCCCAAAATTTTACTCTTATGAAGTGAGCCCTATTAGGAGCCAACCCTGTTAAAGGTTACAAACACACTGTTAGGTGTGACCTTGTTAGAGGATTTTATACATAGAGGTTGTCACTTAGTACATGGCATCTATTTTGCTACCATCCTTGAATCAACCTCCTTCTTAGACTGTCAATAGGCTTTAGAAAAATCTTGCTACCATCCTTGAATCAACCTTCTTCTTAGGATATCAATAGGCTTTATGCAATTTCAATGCTACTTTCATGAATCAACCTTTTTGGCAATCTGTTAGGATATACCTCAATTATAGAAGACTGTTAAGTCCTGCTCTGTTAAGAGACTTGATGCTTCAATGGTTAAACTGAAACATTATGACATGTTTCTAATGCAACTTGAATTGTAGATTTCCAGATCTATTTAAGTACATTACCTCTCTGATCAATGTATCAATTCAATTCTATGTACTCCACACTTTCTTCTCTGTAATGCTGTGCTTCACTGTTCGTCGGTGTCTGCAGAATTCTTTAGCTCTCCTCCATCTTGATTGATCAGGATTGTATGAAGTTATCCTTCATCATTTTCTCTTTAGCATCCTCTTTCTATTCACTCCCCTTCCCGTGTATGTGATTGCTTGCGGAAATGAATTATGCCTGTCTCTTATATAGACATGATATTCCTTAATTCTTGATTCTGGATTCTTGATTCTTAGTGTGAAAAAAATTCAGCCAATCTAATTTACAACTTTAACTCTTGATTTATCTCGTAGTTATCTTCTTTCCAACTGTACAAATCTTCTTTAAATCAATTACTTAACTCTGTTCGAATAAAACAAATAAAACAACCAGTTAAGTCTATCCTTAAGCTCTGCCAGCTAGATATTTTGTCATTTTCTGAACTCTCTGTTTTGTCGGTCAATTCTGCAGTTAGTCGTTGGTGATAACTGCCAGTTTCGTCGGTGTAACTCCAGTCAACTTCGGGATCTCCATCCGTCGGGCATCATTGGATTTTTCTCGTCGGGTAGCTCTATTTTCAGCTCGTCGGGTATCCTGTGATTTTGCTTCATTGGGAAACACTATCTTCTGCTCGTCGGGTATCACTATGACTTTTATTCTTTGCCTTTACCGATGGTGTGCACTCCGTCGGTGTTGTCTATCACTTAGTGAATACTTGACTTTTATGCATTGCTGAAAGCATAATCTCTGTTCCATTGATTCTCTGAAGTCTTTGGCATTATGTATATGATCGTACAGATGATATCAAGTTGACATCAATGACAATACAAACCATTAACTGATTTAATGTCTTGCATCATCTTCAACTTAACATTATCAAACATTCAATCACTTACATGTCATCACATCATAAGTTGCTGTGACATCATCTGTAATATGGGTATCTCCTTCCTCTTCCTTAGGAACTTCCTCTTCAACTTCATTTCTTCTGCAACAAAATTTAGGTCTCAATGGCTGATTAGACCTTCTGTATGTTGTCCTAAAAACATTAGAGGCTTCTCGAGTAGGATTCTCTCTCTCGAATTCACTTTTTACATGATCTTGATTCCTTTGTTGTGGCTATAACCTTAATTTACCAATCAAAATCATAATTTGTCATTGTGACTGCATGAAAGTCTGTATCATTTGTTGCTTTTGTTGAACCAAATATTTGCTGGAGCATCCTGCATATTAGGTTGACCATTCCCTCCATCATTCCTTTTCTCTTCCATACTCAAAGGATCCTTCTCTTCTGCTTCTTCTTCTGGTTATTCCTATTACTGTTGTTATACTCTACTCCTAGCATAATACCTATGTGGATCTCATAGAATCGATTCAAACACATGCAGTGTTACTATTGATAACTACCATTTGACCCACATGCAAAAATTAAACATGACATGTAATTATTAATTCTAACATGCAATTGAAACCCTCATAGGCTAGCAGGATTTGCGGCTCTGATACCACTAATATGTTTTAACTAGTAATTTTATTAGAAATTCAAGTGTTTTGATGGATTTTTCACTAATAAAATTAAATCACACAATTATGCGAAATTCAAACCATATGCAAATTCTACTGAGATTCCCTTTATTTGCATGAAACTCACTTTACATGAAATACTATAAAATTTCTAATAGATTTCAATGTTTATTACTAATCGCAATAGAGAATATAAACAAAAAGAGATCACATACCATTATTACTGTTGGCTGTTGTTGCACCAAAAGATCGACCTGCTAATGCCTGATATAACCACTTGACTTATACAAGCATAGGAGGCGGTTAAGCCCTTGTCACGAACCACTGCTGCACTACACAACACAAGGACACCAAGGGAACACACCTTGCAACAACCCCCCCTAGCGCAAGTATGAGGTTCGAACATGTGACCTTGGCTCTGATACCAATTGTTGACTATTGTTGTACCAAAAGATCGACCTGTTAATGCTTGATACAACCACTTAACTTATACAAGAATAGGAGGTGGTTAAGTCCTTGTCACGAACCATCGCTGCGCTGTACAACACAAGGAGACCAAGGGTGCACACCTTGCAACAATTACTAACCCAATTGTTCCTTCATAAATCGTCTTGCAATGATAGACTAGTTGCATGCATGCTTGGCTGAAATAGATTGTGTTTTCTCCCAGAGTCTTGCGATTTGATTATCTGGAGCTGGCATGAAATTTAAGTCCTTGATTGTTGCCTTACTTTTGTTGTTTGCTTCAAATTTCTCCAGTAATAACCCTACACCCCTTCCACATGATTTTTTCCATAACAATGTTGCATCAACTATAATTTCGGGCCCTATATTTGTTGTGACTACCACTAAATCTTTTGTGTTGGCGTCCAGAAGAGATGCTTCTCAAAGTTTGCATCTTGGAAGGTATTTTCTTAAAGAAACTTGTAGAGAAGAAATTGATCACCAAAAAAAGAATAAAAATTCATTCTCATTGATTTCCTTTATAAGCCTAAAAAAGCTATAATTTTCCTCCAAGGTCTATGATTTAGGCAATTTTAACAATACTATTTATTAATTTTAGATGCCCACCATGTCCACATTACCTGCGACAAATAAATATTCTCTTGAATTTTCCCCCTTCTAGAATATAAATTGAATAATTTAGTGTATTTCTTATAATTCAAGCTTTTTTCGCCATATACTTAATTACTCTAAATATTTTCTTATTATTCATTTTAATTTTGCAACCTTTGGGAATAGGAGAAGTTAGAAAAATTCACCCCGTTTAATCATCAAACAGAAGAGGACACTGCAAATGACATTTCAGTTGCTGAAATTCCTTGCCTATGCTTCCTTGAAATGGTCATCTGCACAAAAAGTAAAATAAATTCTAAATAAACATATGTAAAATTGCAGGCAAAGTGAAAAATACAAGAGACCTAATCTTGAATTTTTCAAAGAAGCAATGATAGAGGATTGGTGGAGTTAATGTTAAACAGTGAAGCTATCGTGTAGTTTGGTAATCACATATGAGTAGGTACACTTGATATGCGTATGTTGTAGATATGACGGGTACTAGACATCTATTAGAATAAGGGACCACCGAGAGGGGGGGGGTAAATCAATGCAACAATATTATTAAATTTCTTCCTCTGAAACCACAACTTAATATAGAAAGTAAATGCAAGTAGACCAAACAAGATACACAACATAAACACCATAACACCACATTTTTTTATCAAGGAAAACCTGGTTATGGGAAAAACCTCGGTGGGGATGATACCCACAAATATCTCACTACAAAAGCAATAAGTGCCCTCTTAAAGGCATAAGTACAAAGAGGAGAATGCACTTGCATTCATGCTTACAACCTAGAGCACACAGCTCATTTACACAACCAAAAATTCAAGGCTTACAACTAACTACATAATCAAAATAGACTTACACTCCTATACCAAACTGACTAGTAGCATCAACAATGCGAATACAGTTCTGATGAAGCACTGTAATTGATCTCTTCTTACAGTATTTAGATCATTGTATTCTTCTAATCACAATCATAATCTCAATCTTCATTGTAATCAAAACTCAATCTTAAATATAAGATCACAAGCTAAAAACTCAAACTCTGTCGGCTCAAATAAGAGATATGAAACGTGTAGAGATCTTCGCCAAAACAAGATCAAAACATAAGATTAAATCTTTCTAACCAAAACAATTATCCTCTGATGTCAACAATTACCAAATCGTTAACCAAAATTTATTTACCAAGTGTACCAACTTGATTTCTCCAAATTGCCCTGTTCTTCCCAAAACCTCTGTCAACCCAATATTCCTCAATGAGTATCTCATGCATATGATAGCTTCATAATCTACAATGATCGGATTAGACATAACAATATGTCTACATTCATGTTCTGTGATTGCATGCTCTAACTATCAAACACCTTTCCGGACCATACTGATCTTTCCAACTAGTCTGTATCCTTGTTTCGGTACATAGACAAATATAAGCATCAAATCCTCTGGTAAACTATCTTGTATGCAAAAATTCTAAGAGTAATGATAGTAGTTTCTATCAATTAAAACATACCATGCATCATAAAGTGACTCTTTCCAACAATCTCCCCCTTTGGCATTGATGGAAACACTTAGTGAAAATATGACTAAGTGTTCATCCCAAAAATTGCCAAGTCTAAAAATCTTCAAAAAAATTGAACTTATAAACCGAGCTCCCCCTAAGAATATGCATCATTTTTCACATAGTTCTTCTCCCCCATTGACATCAATGGCAGAGGCAGGGCCAAAAAGATAATCATCTTTACCAAAATCCTATACTGATTGCATGAATATATACAAATTATAAGTGCTTACTTACCAAAGTTTATATACATTTGAAAAGCTATCCAATCTGCATTCCATGACTTCCTTAGACTGTCTAGAATCTAAATCTACCCACAAATTAGATAAGTTGATTGCTCAACATGTAAAATGTCTAGTGGGGAAGGTTCCTTCTGCGCTCCTTCTGCAATCTCTAAGCTCCTCTACAGAATGTCTAACGTAGGAACTATTAGATTCCTAAAGCCAAAAAATCTTCCAAGCGTTCTCTGCCTCTCCACTTCCAAGACCTTGATCTTGTCATTTATTCAGACAAATTCCTTCATATGATCAGATGCAAAATCCTTTGATGAATCAAAGGCTTTTGCCTTATCTGCCATTAATTTCTCATTTTCCTCTAATAGCTTATCAATATTAGACATATGATCGCAACGATTTATGCACTATTGCAAGACTGTACTTCCTTCCTTGATTTCTCTTTTAATTTCATTAATTCTAGTGTCTAAAAATTTCTTATCTTGAATTATCAACGAACATAAGTGATGAAATCTTTTTTTTACAAACTCCTTCCGAGCTTTATCTTCTGCTGCCTTCTCCAGGGATGCAAAATGTGTATCAAAGTTATTCAACAATTCTTTTAACTGATCAGATATATAATTACCTTGATTGACCTATACAAGTGGTAAAGTCTTTGAAATTACGTCAACTTCCCTGTATTGCAGTTTATTTTCCTTCTCCTTCTTACTCAAGGATTTCTCTATTGCCTTAGCTTGAGCCAATATTGCTATTTTCCTTAGCTCATCTTCTTCCATGCTCTCAATATCAATAAAACTTTCCTTACCAAGTAATTCAAGTGATTCATGTGAATCTCTTGCCCACAATTTTCAGATTTACTAGGAGATAGACCAGTTTCTATTTGCTCATGCTCTTCTTCTTCCAGTTTTTAATCAGTCTTATAAGACTTCTACTTTGTTCTTACTGTCATAGGTATATCAGGTACGTTATTTGTTCTTACCTCTTCACAGTCAATATTTTATGTATCCAAAACATTAATATGTTCATCAATCTCCTTATATGTCTCAGTCTCAACATGTATATCTTCAATGACTTGTTTTTCTGTCACGACTTCTCTTATTTCATCTTCGGTTATAATGTTTGCAGGATCGGTGAAGGGATCTTCTTTTTTCTCATCATCATCAAGAGTAATCAACACACCACCAATAAATACATCAGGTTCCTTAATGAACATCTTATCCTCTTTCCTCTTGGTTCTAGGCTCTTTTTTCTTAGGTTAATCATATCTGACTTCTATTAGCATTTCACTGCTAATATCATTGGTTTCTGCAATAATTTCATCTATCTTTCCATCCATCCTGGCATGTTTACACTTTTCTTTGTCAAGAGCCTCCATTTTGCTTCTTCAAGTAAATATTTTCTTTCATTATTACTAATGACTAGACACATCTTTGATATTACTAACTCTCTTATTCTTTTATCTTCTTCAAGATCTTTCAATATTATATGTTCCAATTTTGTATATAAGCGATCAGTCCTGATCCTTTGTCTCAACCAATGTTCTACTAAATTTGTTCAAATATGTAATTAAACCTCATTCTAGTTTTTATCTTTCAACTTCATCAAATACTAAATAGTATTACTTCAACTCAACTAAAACACCATACTTAAAAAACTTATTCAAGATCTTATCAACAACATTCTCACCTTTCTTTACGCTCATAGGAATTTCCTTCGCAATTCTTGTTGCAATAGCGCCTTCAGATCTTATTCTCTTATTCAACTGATCTAATTCAATGGAAGAATCAACATTGTCTGTCTTTCCTCTCTTCTTGTTAGGATGAATACTCTTTTTCTTTGTTCTCCTCAACATAGGTTCAAATTTAGTCTTTTCAGATTTGGTCTTTGAATCTTTAGGTGCAGATTTATCTTTTGTTGCACTTTTGGTAGCTCTCATACTAGGTGGCATAGGAATAGATGGAGGAGGAGTGACCTCCTTTTCAATACCAATCAATGTAGCACATGCCTCTAGCTTGTTTCTAATTTTTTTCATCTCATCTTTAGCAATCCCAACCTTTTCTGTTGCATTATCAACAATTTTATTGATCTTTCAGTTCCTTGCCTTTTCTGTCAGCTGCAACCGAACCTCCTGATACTTTTCAGTGCACGTACCAAACCTTTTTGCATTTAGATCAGCAGGTTTCAAGTAATCAACTTTTCCACATACTGTATTACTAACTCTGGTGCAACTTCATATCCCATCGATTGAATCCACATCTTTCTAGGAATGACTGCCTCCATGCAACATTGAACAATTTCATCCATGAAGCATACATAATCTATATATTTTTCAACTATACAATTCAAAATTATCTCTTTTTTTTACATTTTCTTCTGAAGCATTTTGAAATGACTCAAGATTAAGGTATCAATATCGTTTTTCTTCTGACTTCGGTACATATTGGAAATTTGTAGTGCCACAGGGATATCTTTCTGCAAATTTACATTCATGATTCCAGGAAAGAAATTCATCAAGTAGAAAATTATATGCACAATTAGAGAACCATACTTAAATTTATGTGATTTATCCTTTTTTATTTTCTCCAGGTTCTCTAGTAGCCGCTTCTTCATGATTTCACATATGTCAAACTGTACATCTTCCATCATCATCCTATAAGCAATTTATATGATATTTGTAGAGATGAAATTCATTCTGCTACTATGATCAAATTTGTAGGCCAATATCATTCAAGCAAACTTTACATCAAGTTATCATTCACAATCATAGCTCTTATTTCCCATCATGATTTTGTCAATTGTTCCACAACCTTCTTCTTAGTCAATTTCAGCGGTAGTACTTCTCCGGTAGCATTGAATTCGGTTACCCTATGAATCAATTCCTTAGTAATCTTCACCGGTTGATCGCCCAACCAAAAGAACTAATCATGAATTATACTTAGTACTATCTTTGTCCATTCCAGGCCAGTAAAAGTGACTATGCCCTTGTAATGTGCTAGGTTAATCTGTTTAAGTTTTGAAATTCATCCTTCAAAACTCCATTCGAACACAAAGATCCATATTGATTCAATATCTCATGATAATCACAAGGACCTTCTAGCTTGAAATGAATATACATAGGCACATCCTCAATGTGTAATACTCCATTAGGCACATGAGAAAATACGCCTTCAGGATCATCTTACATGGATTTATATGGGTGCAATTTGAATTCATAATGCGGCTTCTCAAGAACATTTACAATCCGTGGAGTATCCATGACGGTACCGATGAAATTGATAAGACTTTGCAAAGATAAATACCCTTTACTTCGAACTAGGGTTACTCACAAAATTTGGTGGATAAATCAAAGTGCTACTCAATCTTCTTCAGCTCAGGTTCACACTAGATCTCAAGATAGAAAAGCGTCGAATTAGGTTTCCAGTCGCATTTAAATTGAGTGATTAGATTGATTTTTGCAATAAATGTCATTCGTGGTCTAATTATCCAAAATGTTCTTGTACCCAGCAATATGTAAATTAGATTACGATCCTCAGATGATCATGAAAACTTCTGCGATCCCAAACACAGTCTCAAAAGACTGATTTCTAACTACCTCTATAATCGCAGGCAAAACTGCTTCGATTCTCGGGGTGCCAAAAGATTTCTTGATAAAACTCCTCTTCTAGGTTCTATGACCTAATTCGCTGATGAAGAGGGATCCACACCTGAAGCTGGTGAGATCTTTCCAGAAGCATCAATCTATTCCTTTCTTACCCAAATCTTGTTCATTTCCTTTCTCACTTCATTTACATTAATTTGTTTTCCTTTGCTATTATTTTTTGCACTGTTCTTGTCTACCAAACCATTCATTCTCATTCAATCATTATTATATCTGAAAGTCTTAGCTACATATCTATAATTATTGCATTTGTAAAAAATGACATTTTGATTCACATACCTCTAATTTGTTTGATTAGTCCCCAATTTGCAATTTCTTGCAATATGACCAAAGTTGTTACATTTCTAGGATGTAGGGTTGCCTTCACTTGCATTAGATCTGGATCTGCATTCTTTAGATTTATATCCATATTGCCAACATGTGAAACAATATTCAGACAAAGGTGTAGTAGTTGAATTGCCCCGACATTCCTTTTCCCTATGTCCAATTTTATTGCATGAGTAACATCTTCCATTGAATCTCTGTAAATGTGTCTCTTTAGGTTTCTTACCATGATCTATACTTTCTTCAGCACTATTAGAACATTCTACTTGTTTGTGTCCTAAGCCATGCTTATCTCCATGAGGTCTTTGACTTGCAAACTATTCATTATGCTTCACAGAGCTAGAATTGCGTTCTTCTTGAATTTCTCTGGCATCAACTAGATCTCTTCTCAATATCTCATTCACTCTTTCTAGTTCTTTCTCACTATGTTTAGATTCTTCAAGAGTAACTTGCAACTATCCAACTTCATTGTTCAACTTGTAGCATTCTTCAGTTTTTGCCTTCAAGGTTTCTTCAAGAGTCTTCCTGTCTTCAATTTCTTCAGTGATATTACTTGTCATAAATTCTATTTCATTTTTAAAATTGCTTCTTTCTTTTACAATCTGATTATTCTCTTTAGATTGATTATTGTTAGGTGTAGAGTTACTGCCTTTCTTTGATAGTTGGTCTACAAGTCCTTTTCTCCTATCTCTGGATTGCCTTAATTGCTCTTTCAAATTGTCAATGAATCCATTACCATTTTCCATTTTTTCTTCCAAACTAACAATGCGAGTGTTGGACTTGTCTAGGTTGTCAAGTGAATTCAAAAGATGAATATAAATACTGCAAATTGTTGCCATCAGGATCTTCCTCAAGCTGTTAAACTTCTTCCAAGGAACTAAGCTCTGATACCAATTGTTAGGATTAGGGAGCACTGAGTGGGGGGGGGGGGGGGNAGGATTAGGGAGCACTGAGTGGGGGGGGGGGGGTGTGAATCGGTACAATAGTATTATTAAATTTCTTCCTCTGAAACCATAGCTTAATACATAAAGTAAATAAAAGTAAATCAAACAAGATACACAACATGAACACCATAAAACCGTAATTTGTTACCAAGGAAAACCCGGTTAAGGGAAAAACCTCGATGGGGATGATACCCACAAATATCTCACTGCTGTAGTCAAGTGCCTTGTTAAAGGCATAAGTACAAAGAGGGGAATGCACTTGCATTTAGGCTTACAACCTAGAGCACACTACTCATTTACACAACCAAAACTTCAAGGCTTACAACCAATTACATAATCAAAATGGACTTACAGTCCTATATCGAACTGACTGGTAGCATCAACAATGCCTATACATTTTTGATGAAGTACTGTGCTTGATCTCTGCTTACTGTATTCGCATCACTGTCTTCTTCTAATCGCAATCATACTCTCACTCTTCATCGTAATCAAAACTCAATCTTAAATATAAGATCACAAGCTAAAAAATTAAACTCTGTCAACCCAAATAAGAAAGATGAAACATGTAGAGATCTTCACCAAAACAGGATCAAAACATAAGATTAAATCTTGCTAACCAAACCAATTATCCTCTAATGTTGGCTCTATTAAAAACATTTCCAAATCATTAACTAAAATTGATTTACCAAGTGTACCAACTTGATTTCTGCAAATTGCCCTGTTCTTCCCAAAAACTCTATCAACCCGATATTCCTCAATGAATATCTCACGCATATGATAACTTCAGAATCTGCGATGATCGGATTAGACATAACAGTATGTCTACATTCATGTTTTGTGATCATATTCTCTAACTATCAAAAAACTTTTCAAACCATGGTGATCTGTCCAACTGGTCTGTATCCTAGCTTCGCTACATAGATAGATATACGCATCAAATCCTCCAGTAAATTGTCTTGTCTACAACAAGGCCAAGAGTAATGATAGTATTTTCCATCAATGACAACATACCATGCATCATAAAGTGACTCTTGCCAACAACATCGATTCCACTTGGCTTAATGAGTTTGAGTGTGTCTTTATCTCCTACAACAATTACAGAAGATAGTCAAAGGAATGTGTGTGTCCAATTAGTGCAGATGGTATTTCAGCTTCTAGAGTTCCCTAGCTTATGATTCCTTAAAATGTCCATAAGCACAAAACTATCTGTAAATAGTAAATAAACATTAAATTGGAATTGTGGACAAAGTGGATAATAAAAGCGACCTAATTTTTATGAATATTTTCAGATTTGCAAATGAGAGGATTGGTAGATGTTTGTAAATCTATTTGGCTATGCACTAATGATATTCCATCTTCATTAGAATTTGGGATATATTTGGATAGAATATAATGCCTCAACTATTGGTCCACAAAGACATTTTAGATTGCACAACAATTACGTTGATATTCAATAACTCTAGTACAAATTGCTTGCTTGAACAATCAAAGTGCAACAGTAGAATTGCCCTTGAACATAATAAATTGAACAGACTAGATGAAAAATTAATACTTAAAATTGTTGCTCCCATACCAACTACATTGTTCATATAATACTCATGGTTGACATAATACTTTAAATTCTACTGGACATTTCCCTAATATTTGCCGACTATCCTTGGAGGTATAAGTAGTTTTATAACTGCAAATAGGTATGAGAAGATCCCCTCAACCCAAACACAATCTTCATTCACTTGGAAATTGTCAGCAAATCTATATCATGACAGGGAACTGTTAATTTCTATTAAAGCTTAATTCTAAGAATTGCCTGAATTCATCTTTCACAAAATTTCAAAAAATTCTCTGAATTCATCTTTCACAAACTTTCAATGGTGTCTGGAAGTGGATTTCTTAGGATATTATAACTATGAACCCATTAATAGATAAACAAAGAATATAGGCGAAAATCATTCAAGGACATACTAAAAGATTAAGCACCTGTCTCAATCTTCAAAACACACAATAAAACATGCCTCCTAACAATACCCTGAGAGGTAGATTAATTTATAGTAGCTATTAATATACTATTGAATTATCGATTAGTCTTTAGAGATCCTATTGAGTGTCAACCTTCTACTTGCTTGGCATATGTGAATGTGCAATCCCTCTAATTGTTGTTATAAGGAAGATATTTTTTTGGTACAAATAGTGCATTGTCTTCTTTAGTTGGCGCTTTGTCCTTGGTGAGTGGGGCGCCATAATTAATTGGGCCAACCATACTCAACATGACATATGATCTAAAAAACCCAAATACATGTTAGCCCATTGGGTTTTATGTTCACTAGGTAGGTCGCCTCTATAACAATCCCCTTGGATGACGAATTACTATTGTTTGTCCCAATTTGAAGGAGATAGGTTATATCTCTTAAAATAGGATTTTAGATATCTCTCAAGAAAGAGATCCTTTGAGTGTTGTATATTGGACACAAATATCTCATTATATACTTTTACTCATGATTCTCAAAATCACTGCAAGCATCTTAATTCAGATTTGCACTTAAATTTCTTCATTCATAGAGCTCATCTCAATTATATTTGAATTAAAATAGTGGCTATGTGCCATTTTGCAACTACCCACCAGGATCTAAGTTTGGCAACATTCAGAGCACACTGAAATAGATATATACAACATTTTTGTAGCGTATTTCACAAGTCTTGAAATCACATACTTTAAACAACTATTTGTGGCTACCACGAATTTACACTCGAGAGTGTTTTCTAACATTTCAATGGTGTCATTACTTGTCAAACACTTCAGAAGTAATTCATGATTCTCCAACTCGATACATCAATCTATAACTCCCCGCATATATCCAAGCAAATGGATTGCTACATTTTAATTTTCTTCTACAATTATTGGTCGTAACGAAATTAGACTTGATGGAATTTGTAACAACGAAATCATTAGTACGAGGGAAATGAAAATGACGATCACCATCCCACTCCCAAATAATGGTCCCCTATGTATGAATGTCCTCAAGGAAGGAGGAATATGATAAAACAGGAATAAGAAACCCTAGTTTAGACAATGACATGTTATCTAGAGAGACTCATTATGGTGGCATTAATGAAGATGATGCAAACGACTATAGTTCAATTGAGATTTCTAGGTTAGAACTTTTTATTAGCTACATCCTTTCAATACTATATTTGTTTTAGTGTATATTTATAATATTTTGGCAAACAATGTCATAGTTTTAGATTAGGGTAATAAGAATGTAAAAATAATTATACTTTAGTCCTTACCCATATTTTGTATTGATTAGAAATGGTATTTTTTGTACATTTTTTTTTAAAGTATTTTAAATTATTTTTAATAAAAGTATTTTAAAATAATAAATATAAAAACTTAATTGGAATTGTAATTTTTTTTAAAAATAATATATCGTGTGAACAGGTTTAATTTTTTTTTAAAACTCATATAAAAAAACTATTAGGTTTTGAAGGTAGATCAAAGTAAGAAACAATATTAAAATAATATATAATTAAAAATGCAAAAAAATACAATAACACAAAGATTTAACATGGTTCATCCAATGTGGGTTGGTTAGGTTAATGATAGGCTAACAATTTGTCCATATTCCTGAAGATACTTGTGTTTTATCTAGTTTTTTCTATAGGATTGTTCTCCTATATAGTCCTCGAACTTGTATTTGTTTACCTTGGTCAGTGTCATTGGCATGCAACCAAAAGACTTAAGTTTCATGGTTGTACTTAATAATTTTATGATGTTATGCAATATACTTATATGGTAATACTATTACGTTCCAATGAATATTTAATCATGTGGTAAATGAATATATGCTGCATATCGGATATGTATTGTTCTTGTTAACATTATGATGCATATTAGATCATTAAGGAAGAGTGACCATCATGGCGTCCAAGCAATTAGCCGTGAAGACTTAGTCCTTCAAATGAAGAAGCAGTCATTGGAGGACTTCAAGGATAAAGGTGGCAATGGCCAGACAAAGATCGAGTAAAGAGGGATGTCCTTAATTCTGAGAAAATCTAGGATAGTGGACGCTAAATTTGTTCTCCCATTGTTGAACGAGTTTCATGGTTCCTTATTCCTAGGATGGAATAATGTAAATCCAACTATTTCCATGACGTGATTAGTTAGTTAGTAATTAAGTTCTCTTATAAATAAGAAGTTACTTTCCTGCAGAAGCAAGCTAGAAAGAGAGTGAATTTGTAATAGCATATTCTATTTTTATCTAAGTTTAGTTTTTCAGTATTGTTTCTATTATGTGAATAAAATAATAAAGTTTTGAAGATAAAGAGTTTGTAACTGAGTTCTGGACTTACTCACTCAAGGGCCCCCACTTGGTGAGTAGCCCTAGTTAGTTTTAGTTTACATTCTTGCATCATTTAGTTTCAATTATGGAATTGGTCTAATCCTGTAGCCACTAGAAGTCATTTCCTATGACTGTTCCTGTAGCCAAAGTAGGCAGAGTAGTCCCTATTTGATTCAATCTGAACTTTGTCTTGATTAGTTGCATGAATTCAATTTAGTATTTCATTCTGCAAGTATTTTGTTTAAGTTACTTCCAAGCATTTATTTCTTGTAGCCATAGAATAGAGTTACTTTCAAGTATTTACTTCCTACAACTTAAAGTAGAATGTGATTAGTGGGAACTTAGCACACAACCTATGCAGACCCATTTCAAGTACACGTCCCTGGGTTGATGATCAAATAAGCCTTCATAATGAGAAAGATAACTGCTCGGATAGGATATCCAATCCCTGAGTTGAGTGATGCACCTAGTTATTAATCACTTTGTGAAAATGAGCATTTTAGCGTCGTTGTCAGGGATGGTGTCAAGCTAAGAACCTATTGTAGTCATGATTTCAATTCCTAGCTCATTCCATGTTATCCTTAGTTTCCTGTAGTATAAAAAAAATTTGAAATCCATTTTTTTTAGCCCAAGATAGCTTAGAATCATCAATCTACATGTATAGAAGAAGAGATGCTTTAGGAAGATTCCTTCCTAATTACCTTGAAAATCAACTAGGTGAGAATGTTGTTAACAAGGAGGAAGAGGAAGAAGAGAACCCTTATGATGATGCTGGACCAAACTTAGCCCCCTCTACATCCTCCTTTGAAGAAGACCCAACTTTTCTAAATATATTTGATTAGCCACTTGACCCAAATCCTTTTGCTGCAATCTTGGCTGAAATTCCTAATCCTCCACTGACAACCCATTTAATTAAAGTCAAGTTGATAACCAGATGGCTTTAGTAGTTTATCAACCAAGAGGCCCACCAAGAGGTCCACCAAGGATGACAGACAATCCTCCTACCTTTCCATTTCCTATTACTGATCAACATGAGAATAACAATCTTAAGATTATACTGGCTTCAACTATTCCCAAGTTTTATGTCCTAGTCACAGAAGATCCTGATACATTCTTGTTTGAGTTTGACATCCAATGTCGGAGCTATGACTACACCACTAATGCTCATAGGCTCAAGTTATTGTTTCATCTCATAGAATCCTTATTCTAGTTGGACCACATAAGTCTATGTACACCAAGTCCAACAATTCGATAGAAGATTGTTCTTTTCCTCTAAAGGTTCCCTTTGTTTGTTATCCCACTTGACATTCATTGCAAACATTGTTATCTGATTCAGTTAATCTTGGTATATCTCTTGCTGCACTTGTTGAAGTAATCTTGGTAGATCCCTTGCTGCCCTTTCTACGGTAGCAGAGCGAAAGGAGCTAAAGATATGCAATGTAATTCTACCTTAGTGTTGGTCATTCAGGCAATGATGGAACGCTATTCCATTCATGTGCTTTCTTTTCCGAATTTATAATTTTTCTTTATGTTGTATTGAATTAGTTACTTCCACGACTTGTTTAGGACATTATACTTTTGTAATTATGAATAAGTCAAAAGCAATTTTATGAAAAGTTGTGAAATTGTGTATTATTTTTTTTGTAAAAAATTTTCATTGAATCTGAAACTCGTTTAATAGAATTTCCTTCTTGGGATAAAGAACATTTAGTAGAATTAAATATGTACCTTTCATCTTTAGTTGCAAATAATGTTCCATCTCTACTTGATTGAGCTGAAAGAAAAATTAGCTAACAATAACTTATCCTTAATTGATTAATTTTTAACACTTTCTCTTGCATGGTTGAGTAGCGTCATGAGGGTCACTCGTATAGATTCACAAGTCATCTGTATCTTTGATTGATAGATGTTTTGTCTTTGTTTTCCATTTGTTCATTGTTTGAGTGGTGTCGTTGGGGGCACTCATGTAGATTCTTGTCTTCTTAACCCCAATCACCATCTTTGTTTTAGAGGAGGTTCTTCATTTAGCATTTTTGAAGTTAACATTCGAGAGTTGCCCATATTTTTATAGTGTCTGAAAGGATGTTCTTTTGCACTTCATATAGTTGTATCTCTTTCTTTTGGAGAGAAGTTGTTTTTTCCCACATGTTTTCTCTTTTGTTTCTCTTCTTTGAGAGACTTTCATTGTACATGAGTACCTAGTTAGATTTAGTTGTCCAGACCCATTCATGCATTTAATGTTTAAAGCTTTTTTTGTCTCCTTAAATTTGACTTAAGCGGTGTGTTAGAGCATGCATATTTATAGCTTTAGGCATATTTGCATATATTGTATAAATTGATTGTGCACATGCTCAAGAATATTCTTATGCATAAATGAGCACATGTTTGCACAAGCATACCTAGCTTAAGTTCACTTAACTGAGCCAAATTTAGTTTAGTTCAGTCTAGTTGGGCTCTAGTTTCCTTTTTAAGCTTTAGTTTGCATACCATAGACTTTAGTTGCATGTCATGAATTTTTTAGATTTTGACACATTTTATCATAAAAGAAATTGATCTCTTCATTGCAATTTATCTTGCAATCATAATTTTGCAATATTGTAATATTTTTGGCACTTGAGGAATATATCAATTCTTTCTTGCTACCCTTGCTTGTGGAAGGTGTTTCTCATTTTGTTGTTTGATCCTAGGTGCTTGTGTTGCATACTTCAACATAGGACACACCATTTATCTAGATCCATTCACACACTAAAGTGGAAGCAATATTAGGAACACACATGCATAACTTATAATTCGACATCTTCATTTTATACCACTTAGATTATATGTTGTAAATCTCGTAGGCTTATTCAATTCAATAGGTATTTGGTACATTAGTCAATTCCTACCATAGAACCCACTAGCCAACTACTAGTGTAGGGACTTGGCTACACAACGAGACTCAATAGATGCATACTAGGCTAACAATGAGACCCCAATTCTCCATTTTGATCAATTGTTGAATCATGTTAAGGAGTCAATGAGAATGACAAAGTTGGTACACCATTGAAAACAAGCAAGTACTCTTATCCATTTCCAACTCTCATTCTTAATTATTTATTTTAAATTATTACTATTTATTTTTTAAATTTTAATTAAATATAGATCATTTTATTGTACAAGATACTAATTAGTGTTTTTCAAAATGAAAAGATGAATAAAATTCCTTTAACATGAATAAATGGTAAAATATCATTCAAAACTTCTCTTGATTATTGAATTGCAAATATTATTATATTTAAATAAATTAAATATTTCAAAATAAAAATCTAAAACTAAAAAATTGAATTTGGTTTAATGTTAAAGTTAATTTTTAGACATATTGATAATAAGGATTCCAAATCTTCTTCAATACTTCAAACCAAAAACAAAACAAACTATTAAAAAAATGATAAATGACAAATATAAATTGTTAACAATGTATAATGATACTCCTTCAAATCTGGAAATAATAATTTATCTTCAAAACATTTTTGTCTCTTACAAACTGACATATATCTTAGTAAATATAATTTTAATCAATTTATATTTCAAAAATATACTTTCTTTTAAACTGCACAACATTTTTTTTGTTAATGATACTCCTTCAAATCTAGAAATAATAATTTATCTCCAAAACATTTTTTTGTCTCTTACAAACTGACATATATCTCAGTAAATATAAGTTTAATCAATTTATATTATAAAAAATATACTTTCTTTTAAACTGCACAACGGACAGTGTTTTATTTAATGAACTAGGGTTACACATTTTCCAGAGCAAAGTGAAACTACTCTTACTCTGTCTTAGATAAGAGGAAAAAACCTGCATAAAATATGTAAATGGGAAGATGCTTTTCTGTGTAAGACATGGTATTGGTCAATCAAAATATAAGATCTTTATTTATAGTAGAATCTTAAGTTACTGAAAAATATTATTCCTGAAACGAGGGACGTTCCATAGATAAGAGAATCTTTTGACAAAACTTATAATTTTGTAGGCCTAAGACGACAAGGGTTGACCACAGGTCCACAACTATTCGCACGTTTCTAGGCCGTTAGAAACTTAAATTATATACTTTTTAATATATTGATTAAATGTAAGTTTTGCTTAATAAAAGTAAGATTTTTTTGGGTGAAGATAAAGTGAAAATTATGATTGACTATTTGACTAATTGAGTCTGGAAGAGCGATGTTTATCTAGAGTTAGGTTAGAGTGCACTCTCAAAACTCTTTTGGAGATTGGCAATTTTTCTAGTATTTATGCAAGTTAAATATTATGAGTGCGGTTGGTAGATTAAAAGTTTCGTAAGTGTTTGTTTTTAGAGGTTGATAGTTTGAAATTTATGTCTTTCCATTTCTCTCTTATTTTGTCATATTTGAGAAGATGATGTAGTATTAGATTGTGATGTAGTTGGATGAAGCAATAACGATGTGGCAAAGTTGAAATTCCAGTTCTGATTAAGATAATGAAGAATTGTAGCCATGTATATGTAGCAAATGACAAAAACTGAACTTTTTCACAACGATGTAATTGAGCCACTTAATTAAAAAATACTACAATATCAACAATAATAATCATTTATAGTAAAGTATTTTTGAAATATAACAAAAGAATATGCAAACAAAAGAATACAGGACCCCTTTTTAATAAAATATGTTAGATATTTTACAATTAAATCAAAACTTTATTGCTACAAAAAAATATTTTTTTAAAAGGACAAGACTAATCTTTTCCACATGCATTAATTTGCTTATGCAAGTTTACAAAAAAATATTTTTTTGAATAGTAAAATATATACTTTATTTTAATATTTTTATTAAATACATTTATTTTTATTTTTATTCTCGTTTAAATATATTTATAAAATATCTTTCTATAAAATAATTTTAACCTTTCATTGATTGATATTAATAATATCCATATTATTGAAAAACTATAACACTAGTAATCATATAGAGGTGGAAAAATAGGAGGCAAGGTGACACGACGGTTTCACAGTTAGGTCCACTAAAACATCTTGTTAGGTGAAATTTTAGGTGTAAGATCGAATTACATATGGTAAGAGAAAACTTTGCCTCGTTAGGTGTACAAAACATTTAAACCTGTTTAAGGTGTTTTTAACCTAAATTTTTACTTAAATAATATAAAACTTTTATCAAAATCTGTGCGGCTGATTTGTTTAAATAATGTTTTTAATAATATTTATTGCAGATGGGGACGTTGAAGTTTACTGGATGTGAATTATGAGTCGAAATGATGAAATTAACCTTTTCCTTAAATCATCCAGCCTTGGCTAGGCCTACCATGGCTACAGATATTCTTCTGTGCAGGACCAGAAAAAATTAAATTATAATCCTATTATAATAGTACATCTTACAGTACTTAATCTAGAAGAGAACGTCAATGCTACAACCTTACAGTACCTGAAAAAGAGTTGTCTCCAAATAAAGTCATCATTATGAAGTGATGTATACTACAGGCGCAATAAATTGTTACAGTTTATATATTTATTGACTGTGTGAGATTTTAAAGGAAAAAAACTAAATTATTATTTATTAAATATTTTTGGGATATGTATAGTTCTGAGTCCATTATAGTGGCCATCTATAAAATAACTACACAATTAAATCCATAACTTGCAATTCTAATAAATTGGAAAAATTTGATTGCATTATTCTAATGATAGAAAATGTGATCCCAAATATTAATTCAAAAAAATACATACAATCTTATCAATAAATCAACAAATGAATAATTTAATTAACACCTATGACTCAAAATTAAAACATTGTGAATTTCAACCATAGATTTAAAACATAATTAACTATCAATATTGCTCTTATAAACCATTACGTCCAAAATTTATTTATGGACTAAAAACTACAAAATTAAATTAATTAGGACAATTCATAACCTACAACAATAAATTTCTCATTAACTGCAAATAGGAAAAAGACCAAAATTTGCGGCGCATTAACAACAAACGTTTCTGGTCTAATTTTAAAATAACAAACGGTCTAATTATCTTTCAGGTTTTAGAAGAAATGAAGTGTAACGATAACAAACATAAAACTTATCATGATTATGATGGGAGTTATAGTTTTGCTCACTAAACGGAAAGGTAACGAGCAGAAAACCGCCAAATTGAGGACGTTTTGGGGAATTATACGTTTGGCAGAGGCCCACTGTAGACGCACGGGATTCGGACCTGCACAATCGTATAATAATTATTATTCTCCGAAAAACCAATAAATCTGGCAGACCGTATGAGAAGAGACAACTTTAAGTACCTCGCACTCTGTGCATGCGAAATTGCGGATTGTCCGGGGTTCGAGTCTCACAAGAGCAGCTTTGTATGTAGTTTTCACTATTTACTCTGGTGATCGAAATGCCGCAAATCAGTAACAGCCTGGTAGGGATTCTGAATTTCCTGGTGTTTTTGCTGTCGATCCCTATCTTAGGCTCCGGCATATGGCTTGCCACAAGGCATGGAACCGACTGCGAAAGATTTCTGCAAGGTCCCGTCATGATCATAGGGCTTTTCATAATGCTCGTTTCTCTGGCCGGATTCGTAGGGGCCTGCTTCAGGGTCTCATGGCTGCTGTGGATCTACTTGTTCATCACGTTTCTGCTTATAATCCTGCTCTTTTGCTTCACTATTTTCGCATTTGTCGTCACAAACAAGGGAGCAGGGCAGCTAGCCTCCGACAAAGGGTACAAGGAGTATCGCCTGGGGGACTACTCGCACTGGCTGCAAACTAGGGTTCAAAATGCTGAAAACTGGAAGAAAATAAAGAGCTGTATACGCGACGCAAAGGTTTGCAAAAGCCTGGGCCAGGACTATGTAAATCATGTGGCCACAGAGTTTTATCAGAGAAATTTGTCGCCAATTCAGGTCTGTACAAACAAATATTTAGTTATTTTCGTTAAGATTCTCTTCTGTATTTTAAATCATGTCGCTACCGAGTTTAATCGGAGAAATTTGTCGCCAATTCATTTAAATCATGTCGCCGCAGAGTTTTACAAGACAAATTTGTCGCCAATTCAGTTCTGTACAAGCAAATATTTATGTATTTTCGTTACAATTATCATTCTGCATTTTAAATCATGTCGCCACAGAGTTTTATCAGATAAATTTGTCGCTAATTCAGGTGTGCACACACAAATATTTAGGTATTTTCGTGAAAATTTCCCATTCTGCATTTTCATATTTCGGTTTCTGACGACGAGGGTTTGAATCCCTGCCGTTCCAGGCGGGATGCTGCAAACCGCCGAGCTCCTGCGGGTACGTGTACAGGAACGCGACGTACTGGGACTGGGTTCCGCCGTCTCCGACGGCCACGTCAGATTCTGACTGTGCGTCTTGGAGCAATGACCAGGATCAGCTCTGCTATAATTGCAATTCTTGCAGGGCTGGTGTTTTGGCGAGCGTTAAGCATGACTGGAGGAAGGTGGCTGCGCTCAATATTGTTTTGTTGATATTACTCATTGCAGTTTATTCTCTGGGTTGCTGCGCTTTCAGAAATAACGGGAGATCTGGATATCGCCGCCACAAGGGTTATCCATAGAAAGCTTTATTTTGACCTTACAAATTTTAATTAATTATTATGCTATTCTAAAGGGGGACTTTCTTTGTACATTTATTTGCATAAGCCTTTGCCCAAAAGGAAAAAGAAGTCGCCCCCTTCTCCTGTAAAAGCTCTCTCCTGTAAAAGCTCTCTCCGGTGAACAGAATATGCATTTGTTGATTGGGATTTTTTTTACTTTACGGCAGAATACCATTGTCTCTTTCAAAGAATGTTTGGCACTATTATCTGCAAAGTGGACAATGGAAAGACATTGCTTAAATAATGTTGTACTTCTGGAGTATCCTTGGCAGTTGGCACTTTGCTACTTTGCTGTAATATTTTGAGTTTTTTCAATAAAAATAATTATTATTTTTAATAGTAATTTTTAATTTGAGTTTTAAGATTGGTTTTTCTTTAATTTTGCTTTTGAAAGATCATTCATATCAATAAAATGTACTTTGTACTTTGTATTCTTTCTATGTTAGCAATGGTCATAAGAATGAGGGAAAGGTAATTCATATAAGTGCAATTTAGAGATTGAAATAAAGTGATCAAAATCCAATTTACTTTAATTATCTTTCAATTTACAAAATTTTAGCAACATTGTACTTAATAAATTATTTATTATAATTTTTTAAATTGTATTTATCTCTAATAATATAATACATCTATATCAATAAAAATAAAAATATTTACAAAAATATAAAGAGATAAAATTAAAATAATTTTTAGCATTATAAAAAAATATAAGTTGTCATTTTGATTGGATGAGGAAGAAAAAAACAACATTTAAGAAAGGTGTTGTCATTGTATTTGTATAGTAATTTAAAAGTTCAGTTTTTAAAATGATACTAGAAAACTTAAGTGTTTTGCTTTAATTCTACCATCCACAAGGGGCCAGACCCTCGAAAATAAAGGTACTATAAATGATTTTAACAAAACTTGTATCTTTAAATGTTCAGATTTCAATGTTGTGAGCACCTAATTATTACTGAATTCAAATCTTTTTAAAAAATATTGTTTAAATTTAAGCTAATATTAACTTAAACTTCACTACTAATATCAGTAGATTGCAAGTTGTCAATTTCAGACACAAATTGTAAAACAATTGATCTAAAAGATAATTAGCCCGCAAACCAAGAAATTCATATTGACATCTATTTTGAAAAAAAGACAAAATATAACCTTAACAATTAGTTGGCATGAGTAGATTTGTCGGTTTGAAAACTAAAGATCCTTGTTAATGTCCGTCCATGTTCATGTCTTTTTTAATATCATGTTAGGGAGGTTAACGCAACGCAAGGCAAGGCAAGGCAAGGCATTGTCAGTATTTTCAACTTTTCAGTAAGGTGAATATACTTTTTATTATTAGTTTGTCTCGTCTTACCTTCCGTAACGTAAACGCGAGGCACTTCGGTCGTGTTACATCACGTTAGTGTAAAAGACATTTTCGCAGTTATGTAAAACATAGAAAGATGAAAATAACGAACTTGTAGAAGACACCTTTGATGTGCTTTTTTCCATCTATATAATATTTTTTTTATAAGTAGTATGCATATTTGTTCATAAAAAAACAATTGATAATAATTAATTAGAATATTAGTAAATATTAATTAGGGGAAAGGATCTAGTAATTGTTAGGGGTCCAATAACTGTTGTCTTTTCGTCATCTTAACCCTTCAATTACTAATATTAAAGGAGCACAAAAAATGATAACACATGTACTAATAGCCCATCACATATGTACTAATAATCAATTATATTTTAACTTTTTCGGTTGGTAATTGGCCCATTTGTGCACCACTTTTGAGACATTTCGTAACGACTACGGGGACATTTGACCACAAGTATTGACATTTTTTTGTGAACGAGGACATTTGACCACAAGTAATGACATTTTTGAGTGAACGACTATTGGTGCAAGAACATAGTAGGTATCGGGCGACACTTTGAAATGACCACTTTTTGACCACTCTGTGTTCGATGATCTCTATAGAGTGATCTGTGAATACCCAAAAGATGAGACCTTAGCTTTAAGCATTGAACTCGCATACACAGACAACTACAAAAAATCGTTGAAATTCAACATACCCTTGACGATCTATAGGTGCGTGAAGTTAGGGTGTGCAAGTACTAGGTCCTTAGTAAATTTTTATTTAAAAAATTATATAAAAGACATAAAATTTTCTTGCATGCAAGATTTGATTTCTAGTGGGCTTATTAAAAACCTTTTAACTTCACTAATAGACCAAGGATCCATTAACATTCAAAATTTATTATTATATTTTATGTCAATATATTGTATGTTATACATTCATATCCTTATCCCTATGAAAAAAATGTATTTTATTTACAAACATTTTAAAACTCCATATTGTCATTGTAAAACAACTTTCGCATAATTAGTGTTACTAGCACGCTTATATTTAGAAAAAAAACTATGTAAAGAATACTAATAGATATCAACTACACATATTTACAATTGAAAACAATCCAAATACCATAATTTACCCATATAGGAGATGTCACTCTATTGATGGAAAATAAAATTGATGATAAATATTTAAAATGCATGAGTTTCTTATTTTGATTATAAAATCTCTCATTTTATAGTAAACATTCTTTAACATAAATATTTTTAATTAAAAAATTACAATAATAGATACACTGTAAAACTTGTTTGTCTATTGAATAAATGTTATAGAAGTTAAGCCTTTCTTGAGAAAAGAAAATTGTACAAAAAAAGAACTTAAAGTCGAAAATATTGAAAATCATGTAATACTAAACTATGATACATAAAATATTTGCTAGAGTTGATTAGGATTTCGCTAATGTGTCCCAATAATATTAGTATCTGGGCATCTATTGTTGAGGGTTCTTCATAGATGCGAGAAAGGCAATGATGAACAATTCTTTTTTGTTGTGAATTGTCTCATTTGGTGTAATCTCCACATAAAGAAAATAAATAACAAACAAAACACATATTTTGTATGAAAAATAATCTAAATTTAAATTAATTTAAATAATTTAAATTACATTTTGTAGAGCTTATTGGACTTAATATCTTTGTGGAAACAAATGGGCGATAAACAACAAGAGCCACCAAATCTAGTGCGCATCTTTATTTTAATGTAATTTTCTACCAAAGGGGGTAGCTCCTATATTACTATAGAAAAAAAAATTACATAAGGGATCTATAGCTGGTGATATAGGAAAATAAGTCGTTCACTTAGTTTGAAGATCCTTTCTAGTTGTTCTGTAGCAAATAGGGAATCATTCTCAACTAGGAAGTTATTGAAGCCTTCCATGACAGATTTTACAATCTTTTGTCTGAAAAGGGTCCAAGCTTTGCCTATTTTGATTTTCTTCCCTTCCGCTTCAAGGTAGAATGTTTTAGCTAATTCCCTAGTGTGGGGCTTAACTTGCATTTCTGGAAATTTTGTGATTACAACCACCTAATCCTCTTCAGCTATTGTCATTCTTGCCACTCCTTATCCTGTAACATAGTTTCTAGCTATCTGGACAAATGGAGAATATAGCTTTGTGTAAATGCACTCATCATGTACATGCCCTTCTTCTGCCCATACTTTGGTACCAATGACTTTCATCATGACTTCCTTTTCTTGTTTATCACATACTCACGAAAAGAGTCTCTTGAATCTCTCTGTTGAACATGCCGAATAACTGAGAGGGGGGTGAATTAGTTATTCTCACACAACTCTACAAAACTTTCTCTCTCTCGACTATCACTTAAATATATCCAATAATAACTTAAGATTTATCGGTTTAGCACATTAAATATCCACATAAAATATAACACATGAAATGCATAGGAACACCGAAATAGAGAACACCAGATTTTATGTGGAACCCCCAAGATGGGTAAAACCACAGAGAAAATACTTCTTATGAAATGTAAAAACATCGATTAGGTGTTGGAAACAATGGGAAGTGTGTACTGAGAGGGGAGGGGTGAATCAATACCTCTAATTTTTTTTATCTCTTTTAACCTTTATCCATTGTGTAATCAATTGTATAACCAACCATATGTTCTATTCTATCTTTGTGTAAGATATATCAATTCATCAACTTAAACAAACATGTAAACATTCATAGAAACATTCACGAAAGTAATTGACTCATAACACAAGATATCGTAACGCAGAAAACCCCTGTTAGAAGGTAAAAACCACGGTGGGGATGACACCCACAAAAAATTCACTATCTGTAGATTGGAAGGGGTCGGTTAAGGCTTACAATTTGATCACTTCTAATTATCTACCCTGTTAGGAGTATATGTGGAGACTGGTTAAGGTCTACTCTGTTAAGAGCTTTAGCAACACTATTTAGTGTGCACTCGGTTAAGAGATTTACAATAGGATTGTTAAATCCACCTTCCTTGAAAGGATTTCTTCTATTTGCTACACTCGTTTGAATACAGACAAAAATACTCATTGACCTCAGTGTATGCAATCTAACAATTGCTAATTACAGATACATTACAATTCACATGTATAAATGTATCACCTATTGTGATTTATTAATACCTTTGTTGCTCAGTAGCTTCTGTTCTTGGTTCTTGATAACCAATTGCATCTTTTGTTGTTCTGCTTCTTGAAACTCTCAGTCTGATCCATAGATGTGCTCATTGGCTACATTCATTCTCTCATCCATAATAATGAATGATTACAAGATCTATTTATAAGATAAATTGACCTAATGTAGTTTCACGTATAACAAAATTAACTCTATGATCCAAGGTTTACAACTTGACCTTGATCTCCTAGTCTGCATGTTTTTAATCAGTTAAACTGATTAAAACAATTATAATAATGTTTCTTGTCCCTTAAGTAATGGTTTTAAAACAAATCAAGACTCTATAAATATAATATATCTATTTTATCTGACGTGGAAGTCAGATCCACTTTTTCTGGTATGTAATTGACTTTCGGTGTTTGATGCTCGGTTTGCTCATAAATAAGTTTGACTATCTTTTGGTGTTCCTCGGTTGAACTGTCTGTCGGGTTGCTCTATCTCTATTCTCTCAGTTTGCATTGTATCTTCTCATTGGGTTCCTTTGTCGGTTTACTCTTGTCGAGTTCCACTTTATCATCTTTAGTTTGCACTTTCGGTTTATACTGCAAAACCGTGTCGTCGGTTTTCACCTTGCTTAGCATTTTCGATTTGAACTGAAAACCTGAATTTCGGTGTAGTGTAACCAATGGTTTAAAAAACTTGTTTTCTCATTGCATACTAAAGGAAAAACTTTATGTTTATCAATCTCCCCCTTTGATATTAGTATAAAAAACTGATATGTGCAGAATACTATCAAAATTTATAGTATGAACACCATGTATTTTACCTTGGTCATTTCATGACTCCCCCTATGCATATGTCGGTATAGTATAGTATATGTATATTATACACTTGAATTTATACTATCTCTTCCTTTTCCTTTTTCTTTCCCCCTTTTTACTATATGCTCTATCTCTGTACATATTATTTCCTTTTCCCCTTTTATTGATCTTTATACATATCAATTTACTTTTCCCCCTTTTTTGATAGTAAGGGCAAAGGTGTATACCAATAGCTTATCAAAAGTATGAGAGCGTGAGGAATTTATTTCCTCCATCATCTTCTCCCATTTCTCTTTGAGATGCTCAAGAGCCATATGCTCTAATGTTATCCGTGCATGCATGTCATAGACGCTATCTACTACAAACATCTCAGGGGTGGCAGTAAGTTTCCTAGCTGAACTTAGGTGAGTCTGCAGAAGTGTGAGGTTTGGTAATAGTATGGACTGAATCTCGGTAACCTCCTCTCTATATTGTGAATCTGCTTCCCAAAGTTCCTTTCTTAACCGTTTGATATCAATAATCTTCTCATAATGCAATTTGATTGCATTTCCATCAGTGGTTAGACTTTGTGCACATATAGTTAGATCAGATTCGATCTTTGCAATCTTATCATTATTATCCTTTGTAAACTTTTCTAAAGTGCATAGCTCCTAGGCATTGGCCTGCAGTGCAGCGGTTGCTGCTTCTCTTTGTAATAGTATGATCTTGTGTTTGATTCCCGAAATGGGAGCTTAAATAAAATTAATATAAAAAAAGTGCATAGCTTATGTATCATGAAAATAGCTTCAATTATGATTGGATCTAATTGATCTGATAACTCTGAAAGCTTTACCTTATTCTCTGGCACTTCTTGGCTGATCTTTTCTGTTAGTTTGTATTGAAACTTTTGTCTTGCTCGCTTCTCAATTTCCTTTTCTGCATCAACATTTTGCGATGTGATTGCTTTAGTGAGGACGGAAAGTTGATCTAGAATGGGGGCATTATGATCAACATCAATGTCGGGAATAATCCGACTCAAGATGTCCCTTCTGTTCTCCAGTACCAATGAATCACGGTGTTGCTTCTTAAGCTTTTCTTGCAAAGATTTCCTTTGGCATATTTATCCATACTCTTAGAGAGATTCAAAGTCTAATGTTGTTGGGTCACATTTCGTTATTTCTATGATTTCATCTAGTGTGACTTCCAACTTGTTCTTTTTTGTTTTCTTCTTCTTCTTCTGTGTTCCACCTGTATGAAGAACCATAGCCAACTTTTCAGCTTGGTCTGATGTGCTACTTGATGGCTTTTGAGGAGTTGTACCTTTTTCTTGCTTCTCAGTGTTTTCATGTTGATTTTTTTAGGACGTCTCCTTATCAACTTTTGGTGTTTCTGCAGCTTCTCCTTTTGTTTCCTTCGGTGTGGTATCAACTATCTTTTCTTTCTCTTGGTTTTCATGGTATCTACTCATTGGGTTCCTCTGTCAGTTTACTCCTGTCGGGTTCCACTTTATCATCTTTGGTTTGCACTTTCAGTTTATACTGCAAAATTATGTCGTCGGTTTTCACCTTGCTTAGCATTTTCAGTTTGAACTGAAAACTTGACTTCCATTGTAGTGTAATTGATGTATTAAACAACTTGTTTTCTCATTACATACTAATGGAAAAACTTTATTTTTATCATTAGGCTGACACCGATTAAGATGATTTAATACAAAGGCTCACTACCAGAAATGGTCACTGCAAGAAGGCTCACTATCGGTCAGTTTACTGTCGATAAAGAGGCTCACTGCCAATACAAGGGCTCACTGATGGAAGATATGAAAATGAGTAGAATCCACCTCTAAGATCTACAAACTATTTTGCAAAAACATAGATCTCCATCACATGAATTCGTAATCGCTTTGCATATCCTCCACAGATATGCCACACATACATCCACTTGTACACACAAACACTTATTAAATACCATGAGATCCACCAGGTTGGCCACACAATTTCAAATAGGTCACACCAACAACATTTCCACAGTGGGAAGGAATGAATTGAGGACCACCTCAACCAATAAAACACGCCACACTACATAACACCTTCTCCAAGTTACACAGTTCCAACGGTTAAGATCAACACGTTACAACTCAAAAGCTGGCAGAAAAAATATATCCACATAGGATCGAGAAAAAAATCTACCCCAATGTAGATTCTAAAGACCAAGAGCCATTGGTGAACATGGAAAGCACTTCAACTGATACACCAGATAGAAACAACCATTAATGACAATACCATTTGAGAGCATCAACTTCACATTCTAAAAATCTCCCCCTTTGTCATTCATGGAAATAATCATCAATAACAAAGCACATAAACAAACCAGGAAACTTCTCCCCCTTTGAAAACAATGACAAAGGACCAGATAAAAGTCCCCCTTGCTGAAACACTCTGCTCTTCCTTAGTGGAAGCCTCCAAGAACTGATCCAGAAATATATAGCTATGGAAAGTACTGGATCGATGCACACACCGGTGCATCTAGTGAACACTACAAAAGGGAAAAACCCCTAACTTCCCTTTGAGATACTTGAAAGTATTTTGTATAAAGGTTTAGTGAATAAATATGCAATCTGCTCCTTTGTGGGTACATACTCCAACTTTACTGTACCTGCTTCCACCTTTTCTCAGATGAAATGATATCAGATGTCAATATATTTTTTTCTACGATGTGTTACTCGATTCTTTGACATACTTATCGCACTGGTATTATCACACAATATATGAATTAGTCTATTAAAACCAATTCCTATATCCTGCAATGTATGTTTTATCCATAACACCTGAGTGGAACATGAGGATGTTGCAATATACTATGATTCAACAGTGGATAATGTTACATAATCTTGCTTCTTGCTTGACCAAGAAACTAACCGGGAGCCAAGAAAGAATGCTCCACCACTGGAACTTCTTATGTTGTCTACACAACCTACCCAATATGCATCTGTATATGTTGTTAGTGAAAATTCTGATTCTACGGGGTACCATAACCCCATATCTTATGTCAATTTCAGGTATTTGAAAATCCTTTTTACTGCCATAATAATTGACTATTTTGGTTCTTGCTAAAATATGGCTACCAAATAAACAACATACATAATATCAGGTTTGGTAGCAATCAGGTATAACAAACTTCCAACCATCGACCTGTACTGACTTTCATATGCTTTCGGTGATTCATCTTCCTTAGTTATCTTGCTATCGGTAATAACATGAATAAAAACAAGCTTTAAATTGTCTAAACCAAATTTATTCAGTAACTCTTCTATATACTTGGGTTGAGAGATAAAAATTCCTTTGTTGTTCTGACACACTTGCAATCCAAGAAAGAAATTTAATTCTCCTGTCATTGACATTTCAAATTCCTTCTGCAAACTTCTTGCACCTATCATCTTTGCCACAAAAGATGATGTCATCAACATACACAACAACCAAGATCTTTTTTTGTATTTACCTTGAAGTACAAATTGTTGTCGGCCCATCCTCTTTTGAATCCTTGACTGATCAAATATTTGTCCAGTTTACCATACCGGGCTCTAGGTGCCTGCTTCAACCCATATAATGCCTTCTTGAAAGGAAATACAAGAGCAAGAGATAAAATAAATCCAAGTAAGTTTAGTGATTGAATTAATGTTACCATTCAAAATGAATAAATTGTGAGAAAACACCCAAAGCTTGAAGAGGAGACACTAGATATTTTGAAAGGAGAAAAGAAAAGAAAAAACCCTTGTGAATTATGAATGAAGGAAATTCCAGAGAGAGAGAGAGAGAGAGAGAGAGAGAGAGAGAGAGAGAGTCATTATAATAACCTCATTAAGTAGAAAAATGAGAGGAGAAGCATCTCTTAAATAGAGATGAGAGAGGAGTTACAAAGTAACTCACAAATCTATGAATGCCACCATTCATAATGTGTGTGCAAAGTGTCAACATCCTCTTCAGGAGGATAATCTAAAATTCCTTAATAAAGGAATAAAAATAAATAACATGTCCTCACACATGTACAAGAGGAACAATTACATGTAGGGATTCCAAAGGAATATCCTAAATTAAATACAACCAAGGAAAGATTAATAATCTAACACCCCCCCTTAATCTTTATTTGGGGAGTTTACATCAAAGGGTTGCAAACCCAAATTTCTGCAATGAAATTGAAACTTGTCTTTAGAAAGAGGCTTTGTCAAAATACCATCAACTTGATCTCCCCCCTTGCAATATAGAAGTGACACTTGCTTGTCTTCAATTTATTCTCTAATAAAGTGGTTTTGGAGAGCAATATATTTTTTCCTTGCATGAACAATAGGATTTTTAGCCAAGCCACTAGCACTTTGGTTGTCACAATACAATGGTGTAGGATCTTGTTGAGGTAACCCAAAATCTTGAAGCAATCTTCTAAACCATAAAACTTCTTTAAAGGCATTAGTTCATCCTTTATATTCAGTTTCTATAGAACAAAGATATATAAAATGTTTCTTTTTACTATTCTAAGAAATAGCACTTGAACCAACAAAGAAACAATATCCACAAGTAGATTTCCATATCATTGGGATCTCCACCTAGATTTGAATCAGTAAATACTTTTAAAGAAAAATCAGAATTTTCATCATAAAATAAACCAAAATTAATAGTGTCTTCAATATATCGTAAAATTATTTTAGCAAATTTAAAGTGATTTTGTTGAGGTTTAGAAATAAATCTTGAAACCAAACCAACACTATAAGCAATATCAGGTCTAGTAAGAGTTAAATAATTCAAACTTCGTACTAGTTGTCTATATAAAGTAGCATCTACAAATGAAGTTTTCATATCAATCATTAACTTAGTGCCTAATTCACATGGAATTGAAACATGAGTATCATCATTCATTTTCAACTTATCTAGAATATCTTGAGCATATTTACTTCGAGATAGAAAAATAGACTTTGAGGTTGTCAAATTTGCATTCCTAAGAAATAATGTAAAATTCCTAAATCTGTCATTTGAAACTTTTGATATATGAGTTCAAACTTAAGATCAGAAATTAATCTATTTGAACTAGAAGTAAGAATCAAGTCATCCACATATAATAATAATAATAATAATATCATCTTGAATATGTTTAATATAGATATTATGATCATTTTTGCTTCTAACAAAACCTTGAGAAAGAAAGAATGCATTAATCTTAGAATACCATTCTCTAGGAGATTGTTTTAGTCTCTAAATGAATTTTTTCAACTTACAAACTAAATGTTCATTACCTTCTTTAACAAAACCAAGAGGTTGAGACATATAAATTTCCTCATGCGAATCACCATTTAAAAAGAACTTTTAACATCCATTTGGTGAATAAGCCAATTCATTTTTGAAGCTAAAGCAAGAACATTTTTAATAGTAGTCATTTTAGCAACAATTAACTCTCCTTAGTTTAAACTCACCCATTCTATCTAAATAATCATCACTTTCTGGAAGAAAATTCTTAAACCTTTTAGGATTTCTCTTAGAAGTAACTAAAACATCACTAGAAGAATAATAATGAGTACAGTTATTATTATAATCATCACTATCACTAGAAGGAATAAAAATAGATGCATTATGAGTAGGGTTTAGAGGAGGTTGGTCCTCCACAACCACAACTTTACTTCCATGAAATTTAGTATCCCACACATTAGAACAATCATGTACTCCATTTTCTATAATACAAACATCTCTTGCAACTTTTACCTTGTTAGTAATAGGATTGTAAACTCTATATGCTTTAGAATGCTCATTATAACCAACAAAGATACAAGGAGAATATTTAGAATTCAACTTTTTCCTTTTTTGTTTAGGTTTATGAACATAAGCAATTGAACCAAAAATCCTTAAATACTTAAGATTGGGCTTCCTACCAGACCAAGCCTCTTTGGGAGTCATATCCTTGAGAGCTTTAGTAGGAGACCTATTGATGAGATCTGTAGCACAAGCCATAGCTTCAACCCAAAATTTATAATTCATATTCTTAGCATGCAATAAACATCTTTCCATTTCAACAATGGTTCTATGCTTTCTTTCTGCTACACCATTTTTTTGAGGTGTATAGGGAATGGTAAGCTCATGTTTAATACCAAAAGATTTCAAATAACCATTAAAAATATTATTAACATATTCTTTCCCATTGTCACTTCTAAGAATTTTAATCTTAAAATCAAATTGTCTTTCAACAAATATATGAAATTTAGTAAAAACATCAAGAACTTGATCCTTACTATGCAAAAAATAGATCCAAGTTCTCCTATAAAAATCATCAACAAATGTAAGTACATACATTGCTCCTTAGATGAATTTATTCTCCATGGGTCACAAAAGGTCACTATAAACGAGGTGCATTTATGATTTTCCCTCCATGATTGACAATGAGGAAATGGCTCCCTATTCATCTTACCACTCATGCAACTAGTGCATATAATTTTGGAAGGAATAATATTAGAAATCCATCAACTAATTTGCTTTTTGCATCAAAGAAATATAATCAGAATTCAAATGACCAAGTCTTTCATGCCATACATTAAAATCAATATTAGTAAGAAAAGAATACCTTGAAGTAGAAAACTCATAGAATTTAAAGAAGTTATCATGATCCATTAGCGCATTAGCAAGAATTTGATTATTCCTAGAATCAATAATATAACACACGTCCTTATGAAATTCAATCTTGTAATCTGACATAGCTTAGCAACATAAAGAAAATTTGATTTTAATTCAAGAACATAAAGCACATCATGAACTTTTCCATTAGGAATAGTCACATCACCCAAACCTTCAACTTTACAACTATGATTGTTAGCAAATTGAATAGGAATATTTGAAGTATCAGAATGAAAAGAATAAAAAAATTCTTTATGAGAAGCACGACATGTTGAGATGCATCACTATCAATAATCCATTCTAAAGGCCTAGAAACATTACAACGACATGTAAATGCATAACGAGATTGAGGACCATGATTTTTTATTATGTTGATTCATGTATTTTTTTATCATTTTGCTTCTTAAAAAAGTTATTAGGAAAATGTCCATCTTTCCCACAATATGAGTAATGGGGCATTTTATTAGAGTTATTATTTTGATTATTATAATTAAATTATTATTAAGGTTATGAGAGGATTTAGAACTCAATTTATTATTGGAATAATTATGATTCTAATTTTTAGACATGAATGCATGTTCATTACTTTTAAGAGTACCAAACGAATCAATTTGCTTCTTCTTGACGTAATAAATTTTGTAAAATAACATAAGCCAATTGATTAGCTAGAGTAGGAATAGCAAGTTGAGCATGCTTATTTATAATAAATTGTTGAAATTGCCTTGGAAGACATTTTTAAGAATAATATGAATCAAATGAATATCAACTAATGTTACTCCCAAACGAGTCAATTGTCCTTTAAAAGAATCAAATTTTAATAATAATTCATCCATGGTTTTAAAGTGTGTATACCTGAGATCTTCCAATTGATCTTGAAGTTGAATTTTTCGAGATTCATTAGTACTATCATAGGTATTTTTTTCAAGATTTCCCATGCTGTTAGGATTGGATAATACTGAGAGGGGGGGGTGAATTAGTATTACTGTACTTTATTAAATTCTTCAACCAATTAAACATTAACCATAAGCATGCAGAAATGAAAAGAACATAAGCAAATAACACAGAACTCATAACACCATTATTTGTTGTCGAGGAAACCCTGGCTAAGGGAAAACCCGAGTGGGGATGATACCCACAAGCATGCACTAAAGTATAGTGTCCCTATTAGGAGACCTAGCCCTTTTAGGAGCTAAATATTACATAGTACATTTCCTTGTTAAAGGAATTAAAACCTTGTTAAAGGTTCACAACACCCTGTTAGGGGCCAACTGAGCATACAACTCTACAATAAAATTTTGTTACAAAATGCTCTTAGTAAATAACAATAACAAGCATCTCTAATGCTTAAATAGTTCATGTTTATAGCTCATCAATGATCTCTATCATCCTCTACTCTGACATTCACATCTATATAATCTCATCAATCCATATCACTTACTTTACTCAAAAAGAGCTTACATATATATCTTTCTCTTTCACCAAGTCGGCTCTCAATGCGAATATTACATAGTCGACTCTCAATACAAAATACATTTAATAAAGTAAATATTAAATTCATAGTCGGCGCTCTTACATAGTCAAATAATAGATTATCATCAACCATAATCCAACTCTGATTTCCAGGAGTCCACGTCTTACTCCCTTAATCATCGCTACTGTCCAACTACTATGTATCACTGTTCTGTTGCTGTCAGTCTGTCTTCAATTCTCTCTAACTCGTTGTAAACATTACCAAAAAAAAATCAATCTTAGGTGGAGGTCACACATACCCCATACTATATTCCTCTAATCTTGCATGTCATAACTCATCGATCTCTATCTTCGATACCCAAAATACCTCTGTATCTCTGCTTTTATACTTAGTCAAATTTTGAGTTAAAAAAACTTAACTTTATAGGAATCAATTTGTAAACTAGATGTGTTGCCATAAATGAAAACCAAAAAGTGAATCAATTCACCCAAAATTGATCACTTGCCAACAATCTCTCCCTTTGGCATTGATGGCAACACTTAACAAAAAAAATGACTAAGTGTTCAAACAAAACAAAACTGTCTCCTCTATTTTCTCTCCTTCCTTATTACTTCCTTCATATCTCTTCTACCATTCATTCTTATCTCTTCTCCCATTTGTTTTTCTTCTCTTCTCCCCCTTTGACAACAATGACAAAGGTGCATTCAAAATAATATGATTAGTGCTTGCTCACCAATTTCAAAATATCTTGAAAGGAATCTTCCAAGATCTTCACTTCTGTACTCCATGTTTTAAACAATGTTTGACTAACATGAATCAATCCATTCAATTCAAATGACGCGGTCTCTACTTATTTCACCTCTGTAGGCATAGAATTATTCAAAGACTCTATAACTTTCTCTAAGTCTTATAGATGTGCCTCAAGTATGGATAGCTTAGGTGTGATTAAACTCTTCAACAAATTGAATCTTGTTAATACTCTCATTTTTTCAATATCCAATACACTGATTTTTTCCAAAATTCTTGTTACTTCCTTGTCTAACTCCTTTACAGATTGTGAAGAGGTTGCACAATTGTCCATCATATTGTTCAGAGTTGCCCTCTCCTTGGCAATAATTTCTTCAACGTTCTGAACATGCCTAATAGGATTTATACAGTAACTAAACAATTTCCTTCCATATGCAATGCAGCTCTTTGCATTTGTCAAATAGGTTTTCAGAATGCCTTAGTACCATGCAATAGACTTGCAAACTTCAGAAAGTTTCTTCTTCGAATAGTTCTTTTCTTCCTTCTCTTCTACAATCTTTATCAAATTCTCATAATATCCAACAAATTCATCAAGTGTTATCTTTAGATTTTCAATGTCATCTCTGTACTGGAAAACAATAGGTAATCGAAGCAATTTGTTCACAGTATCAATTTCCCTGGTAAATACTTTATCCTTTTTATCACCTTTATGTTCTGATCTTTCTTTGACTTTAGTTAGTGCAGTAAAAGATAATTTTACTAGCTCATCTTCATCCATGTAGTCAAAATTAACTTCTGTTGTTTTATCTTTCCTTACCAACGATGAGATGGAGGATGTGTTTACTTCTTTCTATTCATCCTCTTTCTATTCTTCCATATTCTCTTCTTCCTTTGTCTTCTCTGCTTCCTCTTTCTGCTCTGCTTCATCTGCAATAGTATTGTCCACATTCCCTGCAAATGGGTCATTTTCATCATGTGATGTATCAAGTGTCACAGGCACACCAGAAACATAGAAATGTGGTTGTGAATCAACTTCACTCTTCTTAGAATTTGCCTAAGCTATCTTTGAACTTTCTCCCATTCCTAATGGTGTAGGCAAAGTGGTTTTAGGAGGTGGAGGCTTCTTAGAAGTAGTGTTCATCAATATTTTCTCTAGTGCCTTCTGAATTTCCTCAGTGACTTCATCATATTTTCTTGCCATGATTTTCAGCAGTCTTTCCTTAGTCCTCGACAAAGGTTTCAGTTCCTTGAATATTCTCTCTCGTTCTTGTAAAGATATCATAGGCAACATGTTGTCAATCTCCTAATTCCTGATTGTTTCATCTTCAATTTGAGCTAATTCTTTCCTTGTCTCTAATCTCCTATATAGTTCTTCAGGTATGTTGCCCTTAATTTCCAATAGAGTCTTTCTAGAAACAAGTAGGTGATTAACTACAACATCTTCAATTTTCTGTTTGTCAGTCTCATTGTATCTCTCATAGTATTTGTTAGTTGAAACTAGCTTCCCTTGTTCTATAGCTCTCTTCTCTATCATCTTCAAGTCAAGATTCCATACTTGATTATTCTTCTCAGGTTTCTTCTCTTCTCTCACTGTGCTTGGTTCCATAGATGATGTTTTCTTGCTAGATCTGGTGTTTACTCTAGGAGTAATGCTTTCAGTTTGTGATGTCTCTTGTGATGGAGGAGGTGGACTGTCTACCATTAGTACTTCATGAGTGTCAAGGGTTGTAGTACTAGCACTTGCCAAACCTGAAGATTGCTCTACCATTTTCTTTTTCACTTCTTTCAACTCTTCTTCTGTCAATCCTTCCTTAACACCACATTAATGTATAATGTTGTATCATCGTAAAATGGAAGCACTTCCATGTTAAGAATGTTTAGCCCTCTTTAGGGGATTTTTTTGACCACCATCACATTGTCCTTTCATTTCTGCATCCTCTCTTACTTTTGTGTCTATTTAGGACCCTGATTGGGCCTCTCCGGACACCTCCCATCCCAATTGGCATGTTTTCTAGGGGTCCTGAACCCCTGGTTCAAGGTTGACCTCGACCTAGGTCAAGGATGACCTGGGTCTCCCTTTCAAATCTAGAAGTCTGGCAGCTGCCGAAGGTCATCAAATGTGTCAAAAGGGGTCATGGGGTCTTCCTAGGGGTCCTAATGCGTGATAAGACATACTAGGAGCCCCAAAAAGACCCCACGACCCCTTTTGACCCATTTGAGTTTTCAAATGTGTCAAAAGGGGTCATGGGGTCTTCCTAGGGGTCCTAATGCGTGATAAGGCGTACTAGGACCCCCAGAAAGACCCCATGACCCCTTTTGACCCATTTGAATATTCAAATGTATCCTAAGGGGTCCTATGACCCTTTAGGACACACTTGACCATTCAAATGGGTCAAAAGGGGTCGTGGGGTCTTCCTAGGGGTCCTAATGCATAATAAGGCATACTAGGACCCCCAGAAACACCCCGTGACCCCTTTTGACCCATTTGAATGTTTAAATGTGTCCTAAGGGGTCCTATGACCCCTTGGGACACACTTGAGCATTCAAATGTGTCAAAAGGGGTCATG
>MU227804.1:1574577-1586464 GCA_018584345.1 Thuja plicata
ATCTCGTGTGCTCCGCCGTATTCATTTTTCTTTGGGGAGAGATAGTATTTAATTTTCCCGCAGTGTGCAGAGGTTTGATATCCGTGCAGCTCTGATACCTTCTCTCATTGTGAAAGTTGTATCTTTCCAGAAAATGTGAGAACTCGAAATAGTTTCAGTTTGTTGGTACGATTCGACTGTCGACACTATAATCATGGTCGTGTGTCATGTGTCTATGTGTTAATGTCAATGTCAATTGCTCTTGCTAGGAGAGAGGATCCGGTAGTTAATCGCGTTCTAATAGTTGTGATAGTAGTTGTTAATTAAATATCCACACTTGCTGATTTAATATCCAATATTTTTAACAACATTGTACCAATATTTATGACTTTAAAGTTGCTTTTGCTAATGATGACTACCCATAATTGAATGAAATGTGTCCCTTTTCCTAAAAAGTAATTAATAGTGTGATGCCACATCAGCTGTACAAGTATTGGGGTCCCTAATTCACTACGATTGGTCTCACTTTTTTTTTGGGCTGTTTTGGACACATTGGCAAAAAGCATGTTGATGTGGCATTGTATTTGATTATGTGGCCCTGAAACCTTAGTTATAAGCAGGGGACTTTCCAAGTAAGCTGCTGTAAAAAAATGGGAGTGATTTGAAATTTCCATGTAGGACTTTAAGAACCGCGAAGTTAGGGTGCTCAACTACCGAGTCCTCTCCCCTATGCTTAAAAAACTAGCTCCAACTTTTTTTTAATGAATGCTTCCTATTGAATTTTATATTAATAAAAGAGAAATTTGGGAAGGGTATTACTAGCACTTGTATCCAAAGGAAGTGCAAGGGATATCCAGATAGGATTTTGGTTTGAAAGTATAACTAGCACTTGCACCAATAACAGGTGTAAGGGAGTAGTCGGTAGGCAAATAGAAGAATGATACAAACTATTTTTAAGATTGTGTAATCAATTAAATTGAAAATATAGGTCTTTATAAATTTATCATTATATACTATAATTTAGTACATTTTTTTTTTGTTTTTTCATTGTTTTCATAGATTTTGATTCCTTTGAATTATGATCATCCACTTTCAATCAACCAAGGTTATATACGTATGTGTGCTTGATATCTATAATTTTAAGGAGACGCATTATGGAAGCAATGCTCTATATCTGAACAAGATAGAAATCTCAACATCTTGAAATTATTTCTTGCTTATCAAAGTTAATATTGTGTGTGATTTGTACTCAAATGACTACTATGAGACCTGGTTAATATGTGGCTCGAGCAATTCAAGGTACGTGTGAACTTGAGCATTGTGGAAAAGAGGAGCATCAACTAATAGTTCATACAAAATGTATGTTCTACTAAATACTAAAAAGCCAATTTTTGGATTAATAGGAAGAACAATTAAACAAATAAACAAAATGCTTATTGCTACAATTTAACAAATTTGTTGGAAAAGATCAATACTTTTACTTTGAGCGGAATATCATAATGTGTGGCACAATTATTGTGCAAATCTTGCAAACACTTTCTTGACCGAGTTCCCATAGTAAAAGTCCCTCTTTCATACTTTTCTCTTTAACTTGACTAATCGTAGAGAACAATTCTTTATATTTTGCTAAAATTTTACTCCTCCGTCAAATGCAAACACCGGAATATTTCAAATTCATTTGCACCATTGGACATGACGAGGGGACTGCAAGAGCACGTGCATTGTAAATGTCGGTTCATCATTTTCCTCCTCTCATTTTCTTTTATGTTGCATGCACTTTCATTCATCAATTGGCAGTCTCCAACAACTACGGAAACTGGACCCCAATCACAATGAAGTAACTGATTCATTTTATTGCATCTTTCATGCAAAATTGGGTTCACTTTTATCTTGCAAAAACTATAGCTTGACAATGTTATCTTCTCTCATGAACTGCACTATAATTAAGAAGCTTGCTTATACCTTGCAACAAGCTTGTAGTGTCAATCCTAGAAAATATAGATGAGCTGGCCAAATTGTAAATGATGTCTATGATTTGCACTTATGTTTCTTATCACGTCATGTAATAAGTTAGTTCAATGATACTGCAAGAGAGTTAGGGATGGTGATTCATCGACAAGTACTTGAGCTAGATGCACAAAAGGAAGTTTTGTGGAAATAATTAGATACTATTAAATAATATATAATTGAACTAAGATAAATAATATAACATGTTTGAAAATCAATTGTGCATTTACTATCATTAGGTAAATAAAAAATAGACATTAAATTAAGTCATTGGAAGTATATATATTTTGCGCTATAAAAGATACATAATTCATTAATAAGTTCTAGTAGATTTCATGAAAAATAGTAGTCAATAATATACATTTAAAAATAATATTAATAGAGAAATTGGTGAAAGAAAGAAAAGGGTAGTCATAATTATGCCTATAACAAAATAAGAATGAGTTATTATTATTATTTTTAAAAATAATCATGAATCTCTTTTGTAACTAGAATAATACAAAAGATTGAATTATGCGCGATCTTGTAGAGAAAATTTTATATTTCATATCATCATCGTAGAATGCCATTTTTGCACACAAACCTTGTTAATCTATTAAATTAAGAAAAACATAATAAAAAAATATCATTGAGAAACAAATATGAAGGCAGTCAACAAAATTCACATTTTATATAAAGTCTAGTAAACTTGAGTCAACAATAAAAACTATTCAAATTTAATGAATTCAAAAGGAGTTTGTCAATTTCTTCTTGAAAATAATTATTGAAAAGTGTGCCATCACATTGGCATAACGCATTAACAAAGCATCTTGCACAACAATCATTAAGAGGTCTGCTTAAAAGGATTGTGTATGGCATGACACATTGGCAAATTTAGAAGATCACACAATGGTGTAGATTTCATTGACTCCAGGAAATGGTGTAGGGTATTTCAATATTTCACAAACCTCTTTAAAGATCTATGGAAAAAGAATTAAGAAGTAAAGGGAGAAACAATGCAAACAAGGCAATAGAATTGGGAATAATTTCAATGGTAAAAATAAAATCGGATACTCAAATTGATGAAGAGGGAATCATATTTGCAAAATGGATTTAAATTCTGCAAGAATGGGCATCTTGCTTGTAATATTATTAGTTTCAAATAATTGTTAATGAAAACAATAAAATTAATTAATTGAAAATTAGAAAAACTAAATGGAAATATAGTTAATTGATTGAAAGTGTAACAATTAATATAAATATTAAAGAAATTGAAGGAACAACAATATACATATTTTATTCAAGATTGTTAAACAAAATAATTGTGAAGATAGGGAAATGCTTATGAACTATTTCAAAATATTAAGACCAACACGTTTTACAATATATTGAATGATGTCATAGTTGAAATAGGACTCAAGTGATTATTCTAGTATTGTTGAATGACTAGGACTTGTATGTTTAGGGTTGAGGTTGGACTTACAAGGTTGGGATTGAGGATAAGGGAATGGAATATTTAAGAGCTAAGATGATTGTATTTGTGAATTTATCATCTAGAATTTTGTTTAGAAAAAAATAATAAATTGACCATCTACAATGTTAAGTTGGTCAAGGAAAAGAGTAACATTAAGAGAAGGAATATTTCCTTATAGTTATCTAATAGTTTTAGGTCACAATCCAAGACATATTCGATAGAAAACAAAAAGAACACTTTAAAAACTTGGCTCAAAGTATATAAAATAAACTAAGAATGGTTACCATTTCTTGTGATTCCTATTTTAACCAACACAAGGGACAAATTAAGGAAAACAAAATATTATTCAAATATTAGTGATCAATATTAAATTTCTTTGGTAAAAAAATTTAGCAATCTAATGAGGAAGTACAATATTACTATAGAGACAATGAAGAAGAAAAAATTATGTATAACTATGTGGTTTACTTATATATGTATTCAATATATCTTGTTTTGTATTCTAGAACTCATTGATATCTCTCTAAGTATTTATATATTAATTAATAACAATACATAGAATGAATTATATAGATATATATAGTAATTATAAATATGGTATACCTAGGTATATGTACAAAGGGGTCATATTATATTGAATTTCAGTAGAATATAGGAAACAATAAACATATACTATATGGATACCTCTCTATATATGTATCACCTCTCTAAATTGATCTTAGGATCTCAAATCAGGATATGTATTTTAGAAATATAAATATTGTTCTCCTAAATTAATATTTTCTTAGGTTAAGTGCATTAACATTTGTGTCACTTCCTAAAAGAGAACTTTTAAAGATATAACATATGAAATTCATGAGTAACTGTTTGAGATTATATTACAAACTATCCATTGATTTAACTTGATGCAAAATCATCAACTAGACTTTTTATCTATTTACCTCTTCTCTCTCTCTCTCTCCATTCCTCTTCTTCTCCTCTATCTCCACCTTCACCTCCACCTCCACCTCCACTTTCATCTCCATCTCTATCTTATTTTCTATCTCTATCCTCTATCTATATCTCCTTACTCCTCTCTCTCACTCACTCTTTGTGTCTCTCTCTCTCCCCATCAATCTTATCTCTCTCTCACTCTATTGCAAACACAACATAAGCATTAAATTATAATTGAATCCTATTATATTTCTTGATTCCGGTTTTGCTTCAACTATATTAAATGGATACACTTTTTTATACTAAAAATAAATTAGAATTTTTCCTTTTTGACTTTTCGTAACTTTGTCAATCTATCCACTACACACCAAGATACAATTGCTAGTTAATATATAACGAATAGATAAGATCAATGATACATTTTGACCTCTGAATAGACAAGAAAAAGGAGGAGCATAAGGGATTACGAAGTTCAAAAAAATTGAGTAACATGATGATTGACACATTGTCACAAAGTACCATTGCAATATGCGATAAACATTAAGGAAATGAGAGATGTTTAGTATTCAGAAGGAGAATTGGTTGAACGGTTGTTCCCGCAAGCTCTCGCTGAAATGAATCTCTACATTTTCATTTGAGCTCAAATTCTCAGTGAACACCAAGAAATCTACATCGAAGTGGAGGTCGTACAGTTAGCTAAACACAAGCAGTGTAGGAAGCATAACAAAAATCTCAAACTGATAAGACGTTTAGAAGTATAATAGATATCCAATACAGAGTATTTAATTATAAGTAGGCATCCTAGTTGACATGATAGATAAATAACGAGATACCAAGCGCGAAAGAGAGGCATTCTATAATATTTTTCTTGATTTACGGTAAGTTAATAGAGACTAAAGAAGAAATTCAGAGATGGTAATACCTAGTGATCGATTAGGGAAAAATGCTTTTGACAGAAGCCGATTTAGAAAGTACCATCATGTCATGAATATTCAAATTGGTGAAAGGAGAACCTTCATGTGCAACCACTTTAAACGTAGCATCCTTCAACTCCATGCCACTTTTTCTTTTTCTAGAGACGAGACCATATCGAAATCTTACAGGGAGTAAAAGCGGCTTGGATGCCTAATTCAGAACTTAATTACGATGGTGGAATGAAATTTCTGAGATGAATGAGTTACAAAATTGTTGGCTAGAACAGAAAATAAGCAATTATGTGGAATATATCTAGATATTTATGTGTGGCTGTCAAATTTTCAGAATAAGGTCTGTAAATTTTCATATTCTATAGCTGAGATCATCACAAAATTTTATAGAACTTTGAAGTATTTTTCATGTGTATGGTATCAAACAAAATATACCTACTAATTTCTCTGAACTACAATTCTTTAAATATAAAGAGGAAAAGTAGATTGTATGTCCGTGTCAGAACTTAGTTATGATGGCGTAACTTAGGTAAACCAAATTTCAAAGACGAATGCGTATAGTCAAATTGTTCGCTAACACAAGTCATGCATTTATGGGAAATAGTTATGTCGTACGCTTCTCCTCTATCGCAATACGGATGTGCGAGATGGGCCTGATGATCGTCCATGTCCTCTACCACCAATTTCAACTGTTGATCGTACAAATTAGCTCGTTATATTCCATATACTTTTCTTGGGGACTACACACTGAGTGTCGCGTGAGTGCTTGTCGAAGAGAAAAGTCACAGAACTGTCACGTAAAACCAGTTAATGGAAACCAAACATCTCTTACAACTTGCTTGTTTCCTAGTTTCCCACTTCTGTATCAGCAAAACCGGATTTTTTCTGGTTTTAGGCGTGAGACAGGTATTGTGGCCATCCTACGCGAGCAACCTTACACATAAAGCCTATTGGCTAAATAAAGATTTAGATAATAAAAGGAAGTGTATAAAAGTGACGGTCTACAAACATGTAGCATTGTAGAAGGAAGTCTTGTGCATAGTAGCATCTATTTTGGATGAATTAAAGTTACATTAGTGTGCTATTGTAAATTTTTTGTGCCAAAATGAAAGCTTTGGATCAAGGTTTGAATATCCATTAGAGAATAGTGGAGTGTGGATTATTATATGATGTTTTTTTGAGTGCCCTAAGAAATGTATGTCGATTGCAATAATTGTAGGATATGCACAAAATGGGCTCCTTGAAAAGTCTTTTGTTGTGTTTAAGAAAATGTAATGGAAAGGTACTAATCTGGACTCTACAACATATTTGAGCATCCTTTCAGCCTGTGTTAGAGTGGAAGCTTTGAAATAGGGTATGGACATCCATCAAAGCTTATTAGAAAATCCATTTTGTCAAATGGTGTAGTTAAAATGCATTTTTTATTAATGGTGTAGTTATGGCTATGCTACTAGACATGTATGGGAAATGTGGAAGCATACATGGCATGTGAACTATTTGATAAAATACCTCAAAGAAATCTAGTCCAATGGAATACCAAGCATGCAGGATATGTACACAATGGTGTTCTAGTTTGTGCTACAATGGGAGCTTTGGAAAAAGGTTTTTATATGAATCAAAGAATAATTGAAAGTGGGTTCTCTTCCAATGTCGTAGATGCAAGTAGCTTGATAGAAAGACATGCCAAACGTGGATGCATTTGAACGATACAAGAAATTTTTTGACAAAATGCCTCAAAGAAAAGTAGTTTCTTCATTTGCAATTATTTTAGGATATGCAGATAATGGTGTTGTCAATGAGGGGACCTGAAGGCGCCACAAGACCCTTGGAAAAAATATTATAAACTATATTTTCACCCTTTTCAGGATCGACCCAGGTTTGATCCTCCTTAAGATTGATCTCCAACTCCTGGGTCTTTTTCTTTATGGAATTGATTGTAGAGGAGATCCACGACTTCATCTTAGGTGCCTCATCACAGGGAAACCCAATTTGGGAATTTGAGGAAGGGGTGGCTCCATTGGTCATCATTGGATTGAGATTGGGATCAAAGGAAAATGAGTTTTGTTGGGCGATGAAGAAGAGATCATTCTTCAGAATCCTTGATGTGTTACAACAAAAAAAGATGTTGAACAAAGTCACCAAAGATTTCATCTTTGACTCCATTAATGGAGCTCTACAAAAAACATTGGAACTATGGAATTCAATTACTAAGGTTTGGAGCACTTAAAAGATCACAAAGAAAGCTCAAATTGAAACAGTCAAATTGTGGAATTGAAGCCCAAATCAAAATAGGGGAAATTTGGAATTGAAGTTCAAATTGAAACATGGGAACTATGGAATTCAATTACTAAGTTATGGAACGGTTGGAAGATTGGATGGAGATTTGCCAGGAGAATTGATATAAATATGTGTGTGGAAAAGGAAAATAAATTCCACCATATCATCATTTATGTACAGTCTACCTAGCATACAATGTTGTCATATGGGTTTCCTAACCACACCTAAATCTCACCTTATAATCTGAGTTGGCATGCAAAACGCAACACGCAAAATAAAAAATTCAAGAAGAGTGTTAGGAATAATAGTCCACCAGCACAACTGAGAGGGGGGTGAATCAGTTGTGAGATAGATTATTTAAACATTAAACTTTATAAACCAAAACTTCAATTCAAATGATAACACAGTAAATACCAACACAATAAAACAATCCTTTGTTGTTGAGGAATCCATGTTTAAGGTAAAACCTCGGTGGGAATTAGCACCCACAAATGATGTACTAAGAGTATAGTATCCATGTTAAAATATTTAGCTTTGTTAAGAGCTTATTACAACATTAAAGTACACAGTCCATGTTAAAGGACAGAACCTATTAGGAGTCAAGAGTAACAGTGGGCTCACTGCCCAGGCACACTCCCAAAGAAGGTTAAATTCACCCTCAAGGATTTACAATCTGAACAAGTGTATGTAAGGAATATACAATCTAGTGAGCTATCTAATAGCAACTGTCTTTGCTTGGTCAGTTCCAATAAATTACTATAATCACAAACTCTGCTCTACATCCAACAACCAATCAATCTTCGCATCTTTCACACTTCTCTGTCTTTTTAATTACCTTCTCTTCATACCTCTATCTTTTCAAAAGAAAATATCTCTCATATATACCCTATTACAATAATTGATTAGGTCGGCCAATTAAGCTTTCCCAATATACAAATGATTATTTAACCCCTTGCTAAGATACACACGGTATCTAGAATAATTAAACATCAATTAAAATACATCAGATATAATCCAAGATCCGCAATCCACAATGCACGCTACATCTCTGAAGTCAGCCCCAAATAGGTCTCCTCCAAAATACACGCCTTAGCTGATGTCACAAACAATCACACGACTTGCGATCAATAAAAAATATTCCTCAATATGACTTGTGTCATCATATAAGCTCGCATAACCTGAATCATCATCGCCTATAAGATATCCCCAAAACACAGAGACTCGCTCTGTCAAGCATCATTGTCACAGTCCATAAACTAGTCTTCACTAAAACATTTGTAACAACTCCAATATGTAATATTAAGCCAAGCGACCTTAGAAATAAGATCATCACACATCCTTCTTCATATCATCATCTTCGCTTGTTCTAATTCAACCGTACAGTATCCGTACACTTCTGTCAGTCATCATACAATAGTAATAACTAGTTTGTTCTCTCCACAGAAACACATGTTGACATCAGTGACAAAACATGAATGCCAACAGCATTAGTAGTACCCAATTCTAATATCATCCAACAATATCCCCCTTTGGCATTGATGGAAACATATTGGAGATTGTTGGATGATATTAGATTTTATGTTTAAATGGTTTGACTCCATACATATTCTGAACTAAATAAAATTCATTGAAATGATGACAAGTTTGTGTATCATCTTAAAATGGAAGGACTTCCATGTTAAGAACATTTAGCCTTCCTTAGGGGATGTTTTTGACCGCCATCACATTGTCCTTTCATTTATGCATCCTATCTCACTTTTGTGTCTGTTTAGGACCCTGATTGGGCCTCTCCGGACACCTCCCATCCCAACTGGCATGTTTTCCAGGGGTACTGACCCCATGGGTCAAGGTTGACCTTAAACTTGACCTAGGTCAAGGATTGCCTCGACCTTGACCTAGGTCAAGGACGACCTCGATCTTGACCTTGACCTGGGTCCCCCTTTCAAATCTAGAAGTCTCTCGACTGTCGGAGGTCATCAAAAATTCATTTCCTGCTTCCGGGTCGGCTGTTTTGGGTTTCGAAGCGGAAAATCATAAATTATATTTAACATAGGTCCTCTTCTAGGGGCATGGGTCTAATCGGAATTTAATTCTCCTATGTAGGCCTCTCTAAAAGATTGTGCCCGGGTTTCATATAAAAGGAAGTTTTCTCCTCTCATTTCCTCTAAGTGATGTGAAGCAATAATCATCAAAAGTCAAGTTAAGCACTAATTCGCTCCAAGTGAAATCAAGCAAGAAGTCATCAAGAAAAAATTTCAAGCATCCATTTGTTCTACATGTTTTCAAGCTCTCAAAGTGTTCAAGTCTTCCTCTCAAGCATTCAAGTTCTCCATTGAAGATCAAGGATTCAAGCTTTCAAGACTTTGAAGGGATTTGGTTCAAGCATTCAAGATTTATCATTCAAACCCTAGATCTAGCCATCATGGTGGTGTGATCTTCCTTCAAGATACTTTGTGCATCCCCAACACTCATTCATTCTCCCTTCAAGGTGGATTCCAAGCTTACAATCATGGAGGTTTATGGTTTCTAATTGAGTCCAAACTTTCATATCTACATACTTGTTTACATTCAAAATACAATTGCATATCTATTTGAATATCATAGATTCATTATTAGATTTACTTCTACTACTTGCTAGCATTTTTTATTTCAATTATTGATTTCAAGGTTAATTCCTAAATTGGGGTTTGACTAAGGCAAACCCCTCCCCCAAAAAACAAACCATTTTCCTTGTAGGTACAGGTTCAGAACAGCAAATTGGGACGGAGATTCAGATACCCTTTTCGGAAAACTTCCGAGACCTGAAAGCAGAATTTCAGTCTGAGACTTTTTAGGTCGATTGTGACCTAGGGTACAATCAGAAATTCTAGCAAATGGTGACATTGACTTCAGGGTACAAAGTGGAACTGTCTCAGAATAGAAAAAGATTTTTGGGTTTTGTCTGTCTCTGCGTTTCTATTCCAGATCTGATCACAGATTTCCAGAAACTCAACATAGGCTTTAGAAAACAGCATTCTTCAGATATGCATTATTCAAAGGTTAGTACATTTCTCCTATTCAATTCAATTAAAATATACACATATTCTCTTCTATAAAACGGGAATTAGGGTTTCTCTCTTTAATCCATATCCTTAATAGGTTGATTCATTTATGTATTGATCCTTTCCTTAGGGTTAATCAATTTGGATCTTCCCTTTGATTAATTTAGGATTAAAAGAACAATCCTACCCTCCTCACACACATTTACAATCTAAAATATAACCATATTTACATTTTAGATCTTACATTTTGGTGAACCCGTGATAGACAACTCTTTCTTTTTGGTGTTAGATGCTTTGCCTCTTTTTCTTAGAGACTAGATCTTTCATATTAAATTAATTTTCTTTTATGCTCTTTCATTTCAAAATACAAAAAATCTACATAAGCATAAAAATATAAAAACATTTCTTGCATTTCATTTACTATGAAGATCTTTAAGATGCTTTCGGTTATGGCTATTTTTCTCATTATGCTTCTTTTAGCCTCTCTCTATAGTAATTATGATGTTTATGAAAGTATCATCCATTTCATTATGTTTGTTAATCTTCATGTTTCACTTGCTTATGCTATTTTGAGATTAACTAATACTAGTCTTCCTACTTTCAAAACTTTCATCAAGGATTTCTGTAGTGGACTTATTACTCTTTTGGATTATGTGAAGAATTGGGTAGATGATACCCCACCTACTAATCTTCCTAATCCTATCATAGCTCCTAATCCACCTAATCCCCATCCTATCAATCCTAATCCAATTCCAAATATTCCTATTTCTATTTCTCCATCTTCAATCCCTAGTTCTTCCCACATTTATGATAGGGCTCAAGCTAGGATTCATGATAATGATGTTCGAGAATTCTTTCATTTACCTTCCCCTCCCTACCCAATCCATGATGATGTTAAAGGGAAAACCAAGGAAACCTCTTCTAATCCTATCATTACACCATACACAACATTTTCCCATGAACACCATGTAATCAATCTCCTCCTATCAAAGCTTTGCAAGATAGGTACACTACCGGATATACTATGGTGGATAAACAAGGCTATAAAGGTTTAGGGCTTGGTATTAATGAACAAGGTATTAAAAACCTGATTCATTCATCTCCTAAACAAGATATGCATGGTATAGGTTACCCACCTCCTCTGATCAAGGTAGTGGATCTTAACCACCGTCCTCCTCTTCATGTTCTTCTTCCAACACCTTCTTTAGATCACCCTGATACTCCTCAAGATGTGGCTAAGAAAGTGTATGTCCAATTAATGAATTCTAAGA
>MU227804.1:1586550-1600611 GCA_018584345.1 Thuja plicata
GCTTCCTTGGGAATTATATCTCATTCCCGTGCAGTATTACAATTTCTTCATAATTTTGATATAGGGCATTCCCCTCGTTCTTCTATAAGTTAGATCATATTTCTCCTCTTGTCTCTTAACTGGGGGGAAAGAGGTATTTTATTCCAGTCTTATAGGATCCATTATGCTCTTAGCATGTACTTTGTTTTGAGTTTAATTGGTTTTTCTTTCTATATTCTATCCTTATAATTTTCTATTATGATACATACTTTCTGCACTTATAAATGATATCTTTTTTAGGACATTTGTTTTGTAAAGATATCTCTTTGCTACAATATCTCTTGATATAATTTGATATATCCCTTGCTTTCACCACTGCGGGGCAAGGTATTTTTCTTCTTCCTCTATCTAAGGATATACTTTCCTTAGCTTAGTGGCATTTGCTTATCATACAACATTATTTCCTTATAAAGATTTATTTTTTGACTATGGATACCCTCTTATATGGGAGGTGATTGTCCTGGGTCATCACCTCTTCTTTATTTTGCAAACTATGCTCTTGATAAACTCTTGCCTTTCCTTTGGGTTAGAGTTTGACTCCTTTCCGGGATTCCTCTTCCTCTTCATTGCAGGGGGCTTGATGATTGAATCTTTGGTCCCTCTTTCTTTAGAAGATGATATTTTATCCTAAGCACTCATCTATGGTGGGGGTCTTGATGATAAGATCTCTTCCTCTTTGAGGGTCCTTTTTTCCATATGAGACATATCCATTTCACGATTATCTATGTTCTTAGAGGTAAGGGTCAATACTCTTTTCTAAGGATATAGTGTTTATTGTTGTTAAGTTGGATATCTCCTTACCGTGTGAAGTAGGTATCCTCTTTTCTCTTCCTTATCCTGCCTAGTGGGTAGTCATGATAAGGAGGGGGCATATATAGGGTCTCCCTTATACTTTATTTTACAATATTTTACATTTTACAACATGCTAAATCCTTGGAAGGTAACGCACATAAGTTTCTAAATCCTGAAGAGACACGCATTTTTTATTTTTTATTTTTTGCTAAATCCTCGGAAGGTAACGCACATAAGTTGCTAAATCCTGAAGAGATACACATTTTAAAATTTTACAATATGCTAAATCCTTGGAAGGTAACACACATAAGTTTCTAAATCCTGAAAAGACACGCATTTTATACATTTTTCATAGTGATACAAGAATGTGGATCTATGGATATTTTAAAAGCTGTCAGAAGACACATTACAATTACAAAGCACAGTTTATGGGTGAACCTATTGGGCTCTCCCTCCTTGGTGATTCATGATAAGGTGGGCATCTTACTAGGTGAGGTAATCAATTTTTATTTTCTCTCTTTCGCTTTCATGCTAGTAGGATTAGATCATGAAGCTATGTTATCTATAGTGTTACTCTTGTCTTACTTATGTAATCATGTATATTTTCTATGATTGATTGCTCTTTACTTACATATCTTTATACATGTATGTTGAGTTAGAATCCTTGGTTTGGGGGCTCATGTCCTTGACTTAGTGATGTTCTACCTCGTTACAATCCACCATAGTCTTGCTTCTAACTTTACCGCGAGTATGTTCGATTTCCATACTCTCGCTAAAGTGAGGGCTTTAATGTATCATCTTAAAATGGAAACACTTCCATGTTAAGATCGTTTATCCCTCCTTAGGGGATTTTTTTTACCACCATCACATTGTCCTTTTATTTTTGCATCCTCTCTCACTTTTTTGTCTGTTTAGGACCCTGATTGGGCCTCTCCGGACACCTCCCATCCCAACCAGCATGTTTTCCAGGGGTCCTGAACCCCTGGGTCAAGGTCGACCTTGACCTTGACCTAGGTCAAGGACAAACTCAACCTTGACCTAGGTCAAGGATGACCTCAACCTTGACCTGGGTCCCCCTTTCAAATCTAGAAGTTTGTCAGTTGTCGGAGGTCATCAAAAATTTATTTGCCGCTTCCCGGTCGGCTGTTTTGGGTTCCGAAGCGAAAAATATTAAATTATATTTAACATAGGTCCTCTTCTAGGGGCATGGGTATAATTGGAATTTAATTCTCCTATGTCAACCTCTCTAGAAGATTGTGCCCTAGTTTCGTATAAAAGGAAGCTTTCTCCTCTCATTTCCTCTAAGTGATGTGAAGCAATAATCATTAAAAGTCAAGTTAAGCACTAATTCTCTCCAAGTGAAATCAAGCAAGAAGTCATCAAGAAAAAAGTTCAAGCATCCATTTTTTCTACATGTTTTCAAGCTCTCAAAGTGTTCAAGTCTTCCTCTCAAGCATTCAAGTTCTCCATTGAAGATCAAGGATTCAAGCTTTCAAGCCTTTGAAGGGATTTGGTCCAAGCATTCAAGATTTATCATTCAAACCCTAGATATAGACATCATGGTGGTGTGATCTTCCTTCAAGATCCTTTGTGCATCCCCAACACTCATTCATTCTCCCTTCAAGGTGGATTCCAAGCTTACAATCATGGAGGTTTATGGTTTCTAATTGAGTCCAAAATTTCATATCTACATACTTGTTTACATTAAAAATACAATTGCATATCTATTTGAATATTATAGCTTCATTATAAGATTAACTTCTACTACTTTCTAGCATTCTTTATTTCAATTATTGATTTCAAGGTTAATTCCTAAATTGGGGTTTGACTAAGGCAAACCCCTCCCCCCAACAAACAAACCATTTTCTTGAAGGTAGAGGTTCGGAACAGCAGATTGGGATGGAGATTTGGATACCCTTTTCGGAAAACTTCTGGGACCCAAAAGCAAAATTTCAGTCTGAGACTTTTTAGGTTGATTGTGACCTAGGCCGCAATCAGAAATTCTGGCAAATGGTGACATTGACTTGAGGGTACAAATCAGAACTGTCTCAGAACAGAAAAATATTTTTGGGTTTTGTCCGTCTCTGCGTTTCTACTCCAGAGTTGGTCTCAAATTTTCTAGAAACTCAACACAGGCTTCAGAAAATAGCATTCTTCAGATCTGCAATATTCAAAGGTTAGTACATTTCTCCTATTCAATTCAATTAAAATATACACATATTCTCTTCTATAAAATGGGAATTAGGGTTTCTCTCTTTAATCCATATCCTTAATAGGTTGATTCATTTATGTATTGATCCTTTCCTTAGGGTTAATCAATTTGGATCTTCCCTTTGAGTAATTTGGGATTAAAAGAATAATCCTACCCTCCTCACACACATTTACAATCTAAAATATATCCATATTTACATTTTAGATATTACAGTTTGTTACCTCAACTTGTAGTGTCAACGATGTCGATGAGTAAAGAAATGCAACATTAAATATCTCTATAGCTTCCATTTCATTTATATTTTTATTGGACGTTTCTCACATCATGCCATAGGTGTTGGCTCTTCCAGCTGCCTGGATGTGTTTTACTCTTGCCTAGAAAAACAAGTATGCATCAAATTGAGTATGTCCTCCCCACTAGCTATAATTAGGTTAGCTTTCTGAGGATCATCACAAAAATTCACAACTCTTACTACATCCTTCTATAAATCAAAGAAACAAATACCTGTTGCAGGAAATAAATGAGCGAGATGACATATTAGATGGGAGAACCGTAAGTGGTAGTTGAAAAGCGTCAAGTTACCATAAACCATGATCACCAAACCATTACCTATTACAACCATCAACAATAGGAAGATGGCTTTGCAGGTGGGAGACAACGGTTTGCAAGCGTGACACCAAAAATTCAAGGTTTTGTATGAGAGAAAGCTCATAGGGGAAGACTATCGGCTAATTATTGTAGCAAGTGCAAAGAATATTTAGGCACGAAAACTGTATTTCCACCCAGTCAAAATTATTATACAATACCTCAATTATTAAATCCTCATCCATGGGCATTACAATTCCATCACATTTCCATATTCATACTATGAGATTATTAAGGATGAGACAGACTAAGGTCCTTTTCTTGATATTTCTCGAACAAATGGTCCAACATACTTTGCAATTTCCACGTCCTAATCAACATCCTGAAATGATGGAATGAAAAAGGGGTTTAGGTCTATGTTGAGCTTCTTCAAGTTCTACAAAATCATAAAAGAATATGGCAATTCTTTGATTTGACTATTAGTGAGATGCCTCCAAACAAGGTTAGTTAACTTAGAGACAGGATGGCAGCAACTTAACATGTTTAGATTCACTAAAAATTTCTAGAGCATAAGTTGGTGACTAAGGTGATTGGAAACACATCAAAAAGTTGTAGCTACCATTTAGCCCATTCAACCAATTGCCAATCACAAATTTTAATTAACATAATTGGAAAACTACACACGATGCAGAGATTAATGAAAGATTATTTTCTCCTTGTAAAAACCCCCACATTATAAATTCTACGTAGTACACCTGGCTTGCAAGATAAGATCACCATAGCTTACATGTCATCTCGGTTAGACTAAATTAAGTGTTTGTACAATGTTTCAGTTAGAATTAATGAAGCATCCATGCACATGTATTATTTACTACCTATATGTCAAATTAAATGAGGCATTCTTGCATATAATAGCATGAGAAGTTCACTAACTCCACATAAGCTAGACTAGTTGAGGTTTCTATGCATGCTAAGTTTGAGAGTTGTTTGCATCCACTGAAATTTAATCTTTCTACACATTTATATGTAGCTATGAAGAGAAAACATAATCATATTTTAGTGGTACTTTTCTCATATCATATATCAACATTCCATATTCCCCTACTCTCATATTAACGTTTATTCTACTATCATAATTATGCAGGGTAAATCAATACTCCCAGACATGTTTGTGAAAACATATGTACGAAGGCTATAAAAAAATAGAGATGCCAAACCAAATAATCATCCCAATATAAAATCGAATCTAGTAGAGGAAAGTCATGAATTAAATTTAGTAGTTGAATATAGACTATGTTAATTCCCAATGAAATGTCATTTTTTATTTGATTTATTTCATTTTTCTTCTGAAGATGTTGAAGGAAGAGCTTGAATCTGGAAACGGAGATTGTGAGAACTCAAATCTAGTGCCTTCACACAACCCACAATTAACCAGAAACAATATATAGTCTTTGATGGATGCAATACCTAGGAACAAAGAAGATTGTTAAAGGTGCTATTTATTTTAACAAAAAAATATCAAATACTAGAGCAACTAAGCTACATCCTAAAATAGAAAAAGGCATAGGATCAAGGACAAAGATGAGAAATGATAATATCTTGAGCGTTGTATTTCTCATGTTGTAGATAAGTTCTAAATACAAAATAAAACATAAGCATGTGATGAGAATATGATGCCAACTTGATCCAAATATAAGTATACGAGAAACAAATACCTATTTGAAATAAATTAAAGTAGCCATTGACCATGCATGCAACTCACGCATTACCTATATAGTGAAGTACAAGATGATTATATATTTTTTAAAAAGGTTGAATGCTAAACACTAGTTAAACATTGGGAATTGGTCGCAGCTAAAAATTAAGATGAGACAGAAGTACATTAAAATGAACTAAAGGAAGATTCTTGCTGAGCTCTATACCTCAAAGAAACCAAGAATTGATTTGAATACCAAAAAATCTAAGACCTAGGTTACAGAGAACTTGTAAATAGAAACCAAAAAGTAGAGAATTTATCCAAAGTAATTGAAGACATCTCCAACAAAAATGTGAGACTTGAGAAATGTTTTGTCTGAATTTCATCCATTTTTGTATCCTAGAAGGTTGAGAATTATTTAGTTGAACCCACAAGAACCTACAATTCAAATCATATGTGTTTTAATGTCCTTCCTTGAAACCATCTTTATCATTTTGGTCCCTATGTCCAGAACTTTAGCAATATTCAAGAAAATGTAGCTATGGGAAAATGTGGGTAAGCATTTGCCATGGAAGACCATGTGAAAAGAAAAACTATTGGACTGAGGAATTTCCGCAATAAACATATTGAATTAATACAAGATTAAAATTAGCATTATTTTTATCTCGTGGTTCAAATTATTTCCATGGTTGCCTTTCCAAGATTGAATATGGTTTTAAATGAAATCATGTTTAGATGTTAAAGTATATGATGAATTTCAAAATTAATTCTTGCCCATTTTGCTAATTGTAAGCACATGTGAACCCAAATTTTGTCTCAATTTATAGGTTAAACTAAAGTTCTTGTTTTAGGATAATGTAGCATGAAATTTTTTTATTTTGGAATTTGGTCTTAAACAGAAGTTTTGTTAGCAAGATTGAACTTTTCAATTTTCCTGAAGTCCTAGACAGTATGAAATTTTTTAAAATGTAAAAGATATGCAAATAAACTAAAGAAAATTCTTACAATTTTGAAGTATGCATGATAGACAATCAGATCTTTAGAATTCTCACCATAGCCCCTAAGGATATCATTGACGCAAATGGAAATCTAGGATATTTTTGTGGTGCCCTAAATCTTAGATATGCAGTTACTCTTGCACGTGTAAAAGGTGCCTCCTAATTACTCTTTTCTCATACCATGAGTGCTTTCTAAGTGTACAACAACCCTTTAGAAAGTATCAAGGTCCTTAAAAGAAAAGAAGGGTTTGTAATAGATTGAAACCATTTTGATAAGCAAGAGTTTCACACTGGCATTAACTCCACGTGATCATGTAAGCTACAATTTGCGCCTGTCCAAAAATCCCAAAATGGAGAAAAGAGCATTTTCCATAAATTTACAAAAACCTCAAAGTCAAAGCGACAAAACCTTTAGAATTATTGTAACAGGCACATAGAGTAGAACTATTGGCGTTATAAATTTGGTTTTTCTCTTTAAAAAATTTTCAAACCTTGAAATCAAGGCAACCTAAGATAGTGATGCAAACTCTAAAACATAAATGATTCAAAAACCTAAAATTAAGTGTCTACCACCGACATAAAATGCATGCTTCTTATGTCACAATCAAAAAGATAATTACCCAAAAACACAAATGGAAAAAATTAAAAATAATAGAGACTCTTAAGTGGGTACCTGCAAATCGGGCTGCAAATCACCAAGTCTCTTCAGAAGCCATTGAATATTTCTCCTCTCTCCTCCTTACCCAAAACAAAATAACCAAGACTAATCTAGACAACATTGAAATGTTTGCATTTCTTACTGTACTATTCAATGCGACTCTAGTCTCAACTAAAGTAACAATATGTGCATGCAAATGAAGTGAATTATTTTCTAACAAACGGATTTTGAGGATGGATTCATGAAAATTACGGAAAATCTATCATAACCATTCTTTACTCACCAAATCTTCTAGCATTGACATTTGAGAAAATTCATGGAGGCAAGCATAAGGCATGTCTTCAACAAATCCATAGCCAGAAGTCATATTTTTGAATGCAACAACTTTAGTAATGAATTTTAAACCATTTTTTGTGTTAGGTTTGGCATCATACAGCTACCATGTGGACTCTAATGCCACCAGAATTTTTTGCTTTGGCTTGAAGGCAAAGTGTTTGCAATTATTACCAAGACAAACTCAGCATTGGGATTAATGAAAAACAAAGACATATAAAATAAGAAGAGATCTGTATGTATGTAACCATAATAAAAATTATTATAATCATTCAATGGGTAATCTTCTCCGCACCAAAAATCCTGTGAGATTCTATTTCCACCATAGCTTCATTATTTGTGTGTTGCTTGTCAAAAGTGAATCATGAACCATGAGCATTTGTTGTTAAAAATGGTGGGATCACACAAAGTCAATGGGAGTGAGTGCACACCCAGTGGGTATAATTGTTCCTAAAACTATCCCTTTATCAACCTGACACTTAGTTTCTATCTTGCCTAGGGAGGCTACATCATCCCACTCCATGGTATTTTCTACTGGATTGCTAAGCTTCTAAACCATATTGAATATCTAATAAAATGTAGATGTAGTCATTTTTCCAGAGGAATATCGCAGAGGAGATGGAAGGGCTTCGTGGGACAAATTTGTGAAAAGCGCATTAACTGCCACATTGAACACATCAAGCAAGGGGGCGATATTTCTGTAAGATTTATCCTATTATGAAAGTAGATGGGAGAAGTGAGATATTTACAACCCAACAAAAAGATGGGAGAAGTGAGATATTGACAACCCGACCTGTTTGCGCACCTCAGAGGCGTCAGTTGAGAAATGAATAGGTGAATTCGTGCATGATATATTTTTTGGTGATGTGAAAGGTTGAATGAGAAAACCATCGAATGAATATGGTAACCAACGATGGTAATCGACAACCGAAAATAGGTTTGTAGGATGGTTTGGCAGCGTGAGTCAATTTTTGGTTGCAAGCAACCCCAAAAGGGAAGCCTATCGGCTAACAAGTCTTAAAGGTAATATTTTGTACTCTTTTAAGTTTCTTAATGGTGCGTCAAATTTTAATGATTTTTTATTTGTATGCAAGTAAAATGAGATAGTTATCTGATAGGATTTTTATGGTGGGCTTTGCTAACCGGTTTATGAGTTCTCGTGTTGGAAGTTGGTCGGGAAGTTTGTTGAGAAATTAAAACATGCCTCCCCTCAAGCCCCAAAACATTTTTTGACAAATTGCAAGCATAGGGTTTGTTTCTTTGTTCATATGCCTGAGAAAATTCATTTATTGTCATCCATTTGGTGTCATTTTGTCTTATGGAAGTTTGTTATGGTGTCAAATTTTGGACAAGTTGATTGGCAGTTCGAATCACCCCATAATAGACTAGTATCAAGAATAAGACAGCCACCAAGCCAGACACCATCATATATTGGTAGTATTTTAAAATGAGATTTGTGAATTTCAAACTATGTATTTGAGTGCAACAAGTGATAATGACTTTCTTCACTTAGCCCTTTATTTGAAGTATCGATAAATAAGAGTCAAAGGATACCTATTGAAGATTTCTCTAGAGGTTGGATGTCTTATGTTTGTAAGTAGCTAGTTTTGCAATTGATAAACAAGCCCTCTAATATGCCAATGTATATCTACACTAATAATGACAACACTTATCGCCACACTTACAAAGAAACAACACCATTATTGCCTCTATTTGATCCTGTAAAACCTAAATAAAGCCATATGGAAATAGAAACAAATGGGAAAGAAGCTTAAATACAGAAATAGAGGAAAATAGTTGAATTTAAATAGGGAGAAAAAATGTAGTTCTACCTAAAATTTTGCATGACATGCATTTGTAACTATCAGGGAATTCTTTTTATCAACTGGTAGTACTAATGGTAGCATTTTTATAGTCAACAACATGTCAAATTATATAGGTCATTTATAAATTGACAAATTTTCGCATCTATATGTATAGAACACCTCTTGGCGTAATAAACAACAAAGGTCTCAAATGCATTCAACAATTGCACTTTCTTCCATGAAGGCAAAATAGAAAGATTTTATTGCAGATAGAGGGAAAATGCCTTGGATTGAAATATTGTAATGTGAAATTTGAAGATGGTATCTAAGTAATTCTCTCCTCCAATGTGATTACTATAGTGGTAAACAAATTTATAGTAATCCATTTTTCTATACTCAAACCAAGTTATATTTACATGAAAGGACATCTTAAATGGGGTATTTGCGGGAGATTGCTTCTATGGTCTTCCTGCCCAAGTTTTAACCCCCGAAATGATGGATTAAGTATAGAAAACCCCTATCTCTCCTCATTTTTGTATCCATATCAAGTGCAAGTATTCACTATCAAGTTTTCAAGCATTCATGATCCAGCAAGCAATCAAAATTCAAGATCTCTTCTACAATTGAGCATCCAAGTCTTCAATCCTTTAAAGCATTCCTCTTCTTCATCATCAAGCTTTGTTGGAAAACTACAATATCCATCATTCAAGGCATTTCTTTCATGATTTACTTTTAGATCAAGCTATTGCATCAACATTAGTGATCACACCCAAAGAGGCATTGCATCATCAAGATATACTTGATGATTTATAGTACATATATGGTTTCTATTTCATCTTTCTTTATCCAATTTCCTTTCTTTTTCAAAGTTAGTTCCTAAACAAGGACTTGACTAAGGAAAACCCCTGTGTCCAAACTTCTTCCCTATTTTTTTGTGTGTAGGAATAGGTTACGGAGCCACCGGATGGGAATCAGGAAGATCGGACACAGACGGAGAGACCCTGAAAAATTCAGCCAAAATCACTAGGTAAAGAACACCATTGGTGATTTGTCCCTAGGTGTAAAGAGGTGAAAAGGGGATAACGAGATTGTTTATTAATTATTGTTTGATTTTCTTAGAGTGTGTTGAGTTCCTTAACCCTACTTTACATTTAATTGAATTTGATTGATTGTATATTGCAATTGTGATTAGGGAGAAGATAAGATGCTTCTCTTCTATTCTCAAATGCACAAATGGAAGATCCAAGTTGATCAACCCAAAAGAAGGGCTAAGGCACAAATGAATCAACTATTTGGATAAGAGAATAACAAGAAGGATCTTAAATTCTATTAATTATTAAGTAAATATGATTTATTATAGTAATTGAAAAGGATAGGAGGAAGAACCAACCTTAAAATAATGTAGATCTGGAGAATATTGTTTTCTGAGACCTGTATACTATTTCTGGAAAATATGAAGGATGACCCGGACTAGAAACGCAGAGATGAACAAAACCTAGAAATCTTTTTCCGATCCGATGTCGTCTTATGAAAAAGGTCGACCTTGACCCACAAATGTCGACCCTGACCCAATAATGTCGACCTTGACCTACACAGGTCTGACAGAGAATCTGTTCGCGGAGCCCAAAAGAAAGCCAAAAAGGGTATCCAGATCTATGTCCAAATCTATAGTCCCGAACCTATACCTACAAGAAAAAGAGGATTGTTTGTTGGGGGGGAGGGGTTTGCCTTGGTCAAACCCCGATTTTGGAATTAACCTCAAAGTATAATTGAAATTGCATAAAGATAAACAAAGTAAATGCTTAAATTCACCTTGCTTGAAAAAGTCCTTGTGGAGGATTCAAATCCTTGAGTCCAAAAGTACGTATGCACCAAATATGTAGAATGTAGAATGGTAGGATGTCTTCAATCTCTTGCTTGTAGATCTCCAACACCAAGTCTTGAATGAGTTCTTGAATTTGGAATAGGCTTGGAAGAAGGTGGATGGAGAGATCACCAAAAGGGCACTATGTAGCTTGAATCCTTCAATGGCCTCCAATGGATCTCCTTCATGAAAATGGATGCTTGAATTCTTGAGAATGGATGAATACTTGCTTCAAATCTTTCTCCTTAGATTGATTGAATCGCACTTGAAGATCCTTCTCAATTGCTTTATGATACTTAGAAAAAATTAGAGGAAAAGAGGGGAGAAGGCTCCCTTTTATATGAAACTAGGGCACAATCTTCTAAGGAGGCTGACATAGGATAATTAAATTCCCATTAAATTCATTACCCCTAGGAGAGGACCTATATTAAATATAATTTAGGAATCGATGCTTCAGAACCTAAAACAGCCGACCTGGAAACGGGAAATAACTTTTGCAACGACTGGCATCTGGAAACTGCAAGACCATGGAGTTTGAACCCTGGGTCAAGGTTGAGGTCGACCTTGACCTAGGTCAGGGTTGAGGTCAACATAGACCCAAAAGGTCGACCCTGACCTTGAAGTCCAGAATCTCAGGTCTGTAGTCCAGAATGCAGAAATCAGGCTGGAAAGAAGTGGAAAGAGGGACATAACAGGGGGAAAGCCAGGTCAAGATCAGGAACCCATTCAAGGTGCTTGTCATGATTCCAAACCACTTACTCGAAAGGCTAAACAAGTCTACAATGGAAGTGCTTCCATTTTTTGACTATACATTTAACCCCCACTTTAGCAAGAGTATGAGCTTAACACAAACTCTTGGTAAAGGAGAACATAAAGAACAAACAATCTTATTGAAACCAAAAGGGATAAAGAAACCCTCAAGCCCCCAAGGGACTTAAATCTGTATCAACCCTAAGACCACGATAAGAGAGACATCACTTAGTTAAGGAGAGAGAAAGGGTGTGATTATCTTGCCCAATGAGAACTCATGTCTCACTGTGAACCACACAAAAGTGTAATTGGAAAGATGGAGTTGAACTGCCTAGTGAATCTGGCTACTCACTAGTCAACCCATCAGGGAGATCCATTTTTAAAGGGATCAAAACATTGTAAATTGAAAACTGGCGGGATCAATACATCCGTGTAAATTTAAACTAGAGGGATCAAGAGATCCTAAAAAAGTAAAAAAAAATGACCATGCTTTAAGGATTAGTTTTTAATCCAGAAAGGGAAAAATTTTAAGTCTTGAAAACTATTTTGAACATGCGTGTGTGCAAAAAGTGAGTAGAGTGTATGCCCCCACGTTAAAGTCATTGCTAACACTTTAACAGGAGCAATGGTTTTAATGGAAACATAAACAACTCTACGGATTATGTTTCCACTGCAAGATGCCCCCAAAGGAAGACAAATCAAGGGAAATAAAACATAAACATACATAAGAACACAAGAGGGATCTACCTAATGTGGGGTCAGTATGATCATAAGATAACATGTACATAGAAATATAATATTATTGCAAATGAATTGACATCATTCCCCAAAGAAAGTAGAACTACAATCACAAAGGAGGAAAGAAACTTAAGAGTTACAAAGAAGAATCTTTTTGGACCACAACATGGAGACCAAAAAGAATTAGTGCTACCATGTTGCAGATCCAAGCAGATTATACAAGGAAAATAGTTACAAACTATAGCAAGTGTACAACATAACATGAAACAACATATAGAAGAATGAAGATACACATAGAAGAATTTGTACAACAGGTTTGATTCCTTTATCACCTTGCACCAACAGAGTAACAAGGGTTGTGTAAAAGAACCTAACAAACATTTAGAAAACACATTACAGGGGAAGCACAATACAACATACAAACACAAAAAGGGCTACCATAAAGGATGAGCCAATCAAGCATGTTGCCGACCCTCCCCATCTTGGTTTATGTCATTTAGGGTAGGTGGGAAACTCGCAAGAGGGACTATATCCAATACAGTAGGAATGATAGCCAGTTCCAAACAAGGATCCTTTTGAGAATCACAATGCTCAATACTAGGTGTAATTGTTAATTGAGTTGAAAGCATATGAGGTAAATCATTATCAAGGTCAATGGTCTCATATTCATCTCTAAGATCAATAGGATCATCGAGAGTGTCCTCCTCATCAAGATTGATTGAAATAGGATCCAAGATGCGAATAGGATCATCATACTCATTCATCTTAACATCATTCTGAATATTAACATCTAACGCATCAGGCATGGGTTGGTCGAAATTAGGTGATGAGTTTCAAATAATAGAAGCACAGGCTCTAGCATTAGCTCTACGCTTCTTATGATGTTCATTAGCAGATTTGTTACGTTTAAATTTGTTTGGAACATGTTGAGAACTAGGAGGAATGACAACAGGTTCCTTCACAGGTTCTATAGGAGGATTCTCAATAGATTGCAATGAAACAGTAGAAGTTTGATCAATATTATTAGTAGCAATGGATAAAGGAGGTATTGCAGGAGTAGGCAAAAGACCATGATTGGAGTCAATCTAAGGCATACTTAACTCAGCAATTTTGCAATGTTTGTAAGCTTGATATGAGCAAAAGAGATGATCAGGGTGAGGAGGACATGAGTTAGGTAATGAAGGCCAAAATAAATCAAGAGTAGCACAATCTCTAGGCCTAGAGGTTGTATACATACTATGATTAATCATCTTGACTTCTCCATTATGATTGAACTTAAGACATTTATGAACAGGAGAAGCAATAGCATGCATAGCAGTTATCCAAGGTAGGCCAAATTTGATTTGAAATTGATCAGAAGTAGGAATAATGATGAAAGTAGTATCTACAACTTTACCACAAAGTTCAATAGGTAAGCTAATAGAACCAAGTGCAGGATAAAGAAATCCATTACAAGTTTGGAATCATGCATCAGATGAATCATAAAAATCACGTTGTAAGCCTTTCATAAAAAGATTTTCCTCAGTAATGACATTTATTAAAGATGTGGGATCAACTAGACAACCACAAGTAGGTATCTTAGCAATCCTAG
>MU227804.1:1602792-1626486 GCA_018584345.1 Thuja plicata
AGATCTAACATAAACAATGTAAATCTAACACCAAAAAGAAAGAGTTGTCTATCGCGGGTTCACCAAAATGTAAAGAGGTGAAAAGGGGATAAGGAGATTGTTTATTAATTGTTGTTTGATTTGCTTAGAGTGTGTTGAGTTCCTTAACCCTACTTTACATTTAATTGAATTTGATTGGTCGTATATTGCAATTGTGATTAGGGAGAGGATAAGATGCTCCTCTTCTATTCTCAAATGAACAAATGGAAGATCCAAGTTGATCAACCCAAAAGAAGGACTAATGCACAAATGAATCAACTATTTGGAAAAGAGAATAACAAGAAGGATCTTAAATTCTATTAATTATTAAGTAAATATGATTTATTACAGTAATTGAAAAGGATAGGAGGAAGAACCAACCTTAAAATAATGCAGATCTGGAGAATGTTGTTTTCTGAGGCTTGTAGACTGTTTCTAGAAAATATAAAGGATGACCCAGACCAGAAACGCAGAGACGAACAAAACCCAGAAATCATTTCCTGATCCAATGTTGTCTTATGAAAAGGTTGACCTTGACCCACAAATGTCGACCCTAACCCAATAATATCGACCTTGACCTGCATAGGTCCAACAGAGAATCTGTTCGCAGAGCCCAAAAGAAAGTCGAAAAGGGTATCTAGATCTGTGTCCAAATCTACAGTCCTAAACCTGTACCTGCAAGAAAAAGAGGATTATTTGTTGGGGGGGAGGGGTTTTCCTTGGTCAAACCCCTGTTTTGGAATTAACCTCAAAGTATAATTGAAATTGCATAAAGATAAACAAAGTAAATGCTTAAATTCACCTTGCTTGAAAAATTCCTTGTGGAGGATTCGAATCCTTGAGTCCAGAAGAATGTATGCACCAAATATGTAGAATGTAGAATGGTAGGATTTCTTCAATATCTTGCTTGTAGATCTCCAACACCAAGTCTTGAATGAGTTCTTGAATTTGGAATAGGCTTGGAAGAAGGTGGATGGATAGATCACCAAAAGGGCACTATGTAGCTTGAATCCTTCAATGGCCTCCTATGGATCTCCTTCATGAAAATAGATTCTTGAATGCTTGAGAATGGATGAATACTTGCTTCAAATCTTTCTCCTTAGCTTGCTTGAATCGCACTTGAAGATCCTTCTCAATTGATTGATGATGCTTAGAAAAACTTAGAGGAAAAGAGAGGAGAAGGCTCCCTTTTATATGAAAATAGGGCACAATCTTCTAAGGAGGCCGACATAGGATAATTAAATTCTCATTAAAGCCCTTACCCCTAGGAAAGGACCTATATTAAATATAATTTAGGAATAGACGCTTTGGAACTCGAAACAGCCAACCCAGAAATGAGAAATAACTTTTGCAAGGATTGACATCCGAAAACTGCAAGACCCCAGTGTTTGAAACCTGGGTTGAGGTCGAGGTTGACCTTGACCTAGGTTAGGGTTGAGGTCAACATAGACCCAAAATTTCAACCCTAACCTTGAAGTCCAGAATCTCAAGTCTGCAGTCTAGAATGCAGAAATCAGGCTAGAAAGAAGTGGAAAGAGGGACAGAACAGGGGGAAAGCCAGGTCAAGATCAGGAACCCATTCAAGGCACTTGTCATGACCCCAAACCACTTACTCGGAAGGCCAAACAAGTCTACAATGGAAGTTCTTCCATTTCTGAATATACACAAGGTACAAGATGATTTTCAAACTAGCCCCTGCATTTTCAGCTCAAATTTGGCAGAGAGCTAGGTTATAGTCTTCAGATCTCAGCTATGCAGTTACAAGTCTTTCCGGGATTTGAGGACTCGGGAATTCAAATCTGAAAACTCACTTCTAATTTATTTCTAGGTGCATTCCAATTCTTCTCCATTCCCTCTTACATCAGTTTTCTAAGTTGGATTAGATCATATATGCACTTATCTAGTCTCTTGTATGTCAATATCATTCCTATCTTTCTCAATTCTAAGAAAAAAAGGAATAAAAACACTTCAAACACAGAAATTGCATTGGCATCTTTCAAGCGATATTAATCATATGTTTCTTTAGGTGGATTTTTATTCCAATGTGCCATATGAATTGGGGAAAATAGTCCTTTTATGCAATCCCCTTTTCCTATTGTACATTTTGGTGAACCTGACTCTTCTTACATACTTTTGATATTGGTAGTTAGATCATCTTTGCATGATCTCCTTTTTATGCATTGCACTAGTAAGTATTTACATCATATCTTTGCTATATTGTATGCATTTAGATACATAGGTTCACCTATTGTGCATTTTGGTGAACCCGACTCATAACATTTCCAATTCTGATATGGTATCTACATTTGATTTGTATGCATTACATTGATGCATTTAGTTTTATCAAATTTAAATCTATTTCATTCTTGCATTTCCTTTCCATAATCATCTTTCAAAACAATAAAAAAAAAATTTATTTCATGCATTAGTTAGTAATCATTGCAATTCACATAGATCATTTCATTTCTTTTGTATGCACTTGCATGGGAAAAATAAACATATAATTTTTCATGTCATGTTTGTTTGTTCATCATGAATATCTTCTATAGGTTAATTTCAGTTTTCTCTCATAAGGACCCTCCTTCTCATGAGGACATATTAAGGAAAGACAATAATCCTTCTCTCAATGATCTCCCTTTTTGGGATGAACCATTACAATGTGATGTTGATTATTCTCTTAATATGCATTTCCCCCATGAGGGTACCTTGGTGAGGGGAAAAGATGTTGTAGTAGAGGAAATAGATATGATTTTTCATTCCCTTGAGGACATTTTACCTTCTATTCATGTCAATGATTTTCCCCCTACCAATAAAGACTTAATAAGTGACGAACCTTCTCCTAAGATGTACCCCCTTTATGAGGGTATTTTACAGCATGCAAAGGATATTATACATACCTTTCTTAATATCACCTTACCTTCATTTGTTATCCATTTTAGAGAGGAATAGAATTGATGGAAATCCCTAATCCACATTCTAAATATTGTCCTACTCATGAGCATACCTTGGAAGAAGAGGATAATATCATTACTAACTTCAATAATGTTCTCCCTTCTAGTGATAAACCCATGAACAATCAAGAGCTTGATCAAGTCAATGTTTTCAATGTTTTGGGTGGTGAAAATCCTAAGGTGGTTGTCCATCTTCGTCAAGATACCCCTCAAACTCAAAATAAACTGGTCATTATGGTGAAAGGTTCTCAAAAACCTACCTATCATGCAATTTCCCACACTTATGAAACAAGAACTAATAGACAACCTACAAGTTCAATTGTTCCTCCTTCTCTTCTTGCTTCTCAATTGATGCTACCTTTGGCAGCCATCTTGCTCAAAGTCTTGGAAATGAGTATGATTTAGTAGAGCAACTTTGTGCTACTCCTACCAAGATGTCCATTTAGGAGATTCTTCAAAATTAACCTACTTATCAAGAAGCATTACAAAAAGCCTTGAAAAATGTGATTCTCCCACCTCCTAGGCAAGAAAATATAACTTCCATATTAGAGTGCATGAATGGGACCAATAACAAAGCTCAAATTTTGTTTTCTCAAGATGATTTGCCTCCTAAGGAAATTCAAGATTAACATGCTTCTCTTATGGTTGGTGTCATTATCAATGGTAATCTTATTCGAAGAACTTTAATTTTTAATGGCTCAGAACTTAATGTTTGTGGCATCGACTTGTTACACAATATAAATGTGGATGTATCTTTAATCAAATATAATTCTATTCTTATCTGTGGCTTTGAAAATCATGCTAAAAAAACCTTGGGTATTGTCACTTTGTCTATTAATTAAGGTAGGTCATGTTATTTTACCCACACCTATTCATGTCATTCGATGTGCTCTTAGTTATAATATTCTCTTAGGGAAACCATGGCTACATGCTATGCGCATTGTTCCTTCAACACTTCACCATAAAGTGAAGTTCATCTATAACAACATCGTGTATACCTGTGTTTCTGATGATAGGATCAAAAAATGCTTACAAACTGATTCTGATTCTTCATCTATTCCTACACCATTTTTAAAAAAAATATCTTCTTCTCCTACAAGTGCCCTTTTAGATGATGATTGGGGGTCATTATACTTTACACCATCTATTGCAAGTGAATACAAAATTCCTTATTTCAACACGGTATTATTTAGAGGGCCTAGTGTGTCATTTGTTCAATCTAAATCTTTTAACAATTCAACTCATAATTTCAAACATAGTTTAGGATGTGTGCAACAAAGCTTTGAGACTCGTGATAACCTATGGAAGCAAAAGGTTTCAAATCTCCTCCTTTTTCAACATCCACTAATTTATCATCTAAAATTTCTTCCATGTATATCTTTAATCAATAAATCATTTTGCCTAACCTTCTTAGTGCGAAGTTGATTACTCGACCTAAACAGAAAAAGAAGCATAGTCAAAATCTATTAAATCTCCATGTTTCCATGTATCATCGATATCATGACCATTCTATACTAATGAATGTCAAGCTTTACATTACAAAATTTAGAAACTCATTGACTATGATATCATTCAAATAACGTGTCGCAATGAGTTAATTTTCAATGTTGATTTCTTTAAATAACATCTAAGTTCCTATTATGTTGCTCCACACTATGTGACATTGTTAGACTATCCTTTGGGGGCTCATTGTCATGCATGGTGGTACAATTTTTAGATGTGATCATAGTTTTTGAGTAACATAATAGTCCTTAATTTATTCTTGTTTCCACACTTGGGGGGTAAGGGTAATATTTTCAATCTATCTCATCCTTCTCTTAAGGATCCATTTTTTTCTCTTGGTTAAGTTGTATTTTATCTTGTGATATCCAATCTTACATGGAATTGTTTTTTTTACATTAGGGATTCTCTCTTATACAAGAGATATGCATCCTTGATCATAAACTTATCATTGTTCGCAATTCGGTATCCATGAGAAACAAATATCTTACCCTTGGGGGCTAAAAGTGTGTCATCCTTCCTCAAGAATCTCTTTACCTAGCAATGGGGAAGGTGTGAATTTTTCCCTTCTTGTTCTGCTTCTCTTTTCAGCATACTTCAACACAATCCATTTTACACTTCTTGCATGGTATCTCTTTGCATTCATCTCTTCCTTGACCTTATAGGAGTTGTGACCTCTTTGGCTTGGACTGGGTGTTGCTTGTGGGATACCTCCTGTGTGTTAAAGGTGTTTTATCCTTGTTTCTCGTTTCCTTAAGATGTCAAAATAGTCTTATTTTTCATCTTAAGGGGGGACATATAGGGCCTCCTTATTGAAAATATTTTTCTTACTTAAATAAATTTAGGTAGAGTACACTAGCATAATACAACTTGCTAGGGCTAGATCACTCTCATTTATTTATTTTTGGCGGATTTCCTTGGATACAATGATTTCCTTGGTTATCCTTAGGATTGGTTGAACTATCATAACACAACTTGCTAGCTCATTTAACCTCTCCTTTGCATACATTTTTAGGATTGGTTGACTAGCATGACACAATTTCCTAGACCATTTGACCTATCCATTTCATGGTTTGACTAGCATAACACATCTTGCTAGACCATTCAACCTCTCATTTGCATAAATTTTCATGATTTGACTAGTATGAGCTAGACCATCAACTCCTTCTTTATACTCTCCTTGATAGGTGGAACTATCATAACACAATTTTCTAGACCTTTTCCCCCTCTCTTCTCTCTTCTTTCTCTCTCATGGATCACCTAGCACAACATAACTGGCTAGCCTATGGCATCCATGATTGTCTTTTTTTCTCCTCCATAACTATATAACATAACACACTTTTCTAGTTGATTGGATCATGGAGTCTTATCTTATCTTTGATGTGTGCTCTTTCTCTTTTCAAGTGACCACTTGTGCTTTTGCAATAGCTTTATGAGCATGATGCTAGCTAAGTTGACATATTTTATTTAGCGAGCTCTCTTCAACTAGTTGATTTGGAATCTTAGTAATATTTAGGCTTTTGTTGTTGCTTTATATGTCCTTGCACATGGATATACAAGTTAAAATCCTTGGTTTGTGGGCTTGTGTCCTTAAACTTAGTGATATCTTATCTCTTTGCAGTTTTCCCATGATCTTGGTATTTCTCTTTCTTTCTTCTACTTTACCGTGAACATGAGGTGGAATCATACTCCCGCTAAAGTGGTGGGCTAAATGTATCATCCTAAAAATCAAGCACCCTTAAGTAGGTGCTCATTTTAGCCCCATTTTAGTATGAATGGGTTCACACATTGATTTCACGCTCTCTTAACGCTTATTAGACCTTCATATTAACATTATAAGTCCTATATTAATTCAATTTATTCAAAATTATCACTTATTTCTAAGTTGTCTCCCCTATTTTTCCTCCAATCAAATAATACATTCTGTCACCTAGGACCTATATCCCTATTCTTGGCCTTCATGACCTGTCCCACCCTCGATGAGTTGTACTCAAGAATCATGCACCTGCTGACTAGTTGGGACCTACAGTCCAAATTTTGGCTCATTTTTCCAAGTATAGAACGTCATTGGCATTCTATCCCCTAGAAATTAGGCCCAGATTTGGCCCAAGGCCCTGTGATGGGCTATTCGTGGGAGATTTGCTTCTATGGTTGGCCTGCTCAAGTTTTAACCCCCAAAAAGATTGATTGAGTATATAAAACCCCTATCTCTCCTCATTTTGGTATCCATTATCAAGTGAAAGCATTCACTATCAAGTTTTCAAGCATTCTTGATCAAGCAAGCAATTAGAGTTCAAGATCTCTTCTACAATTAAGCATCCAAGTCTTCAATCCTTCTAAGCATTCCTCTTCTTCTTCATCAAGAATTGTTGGAATACTACAATATCCATCATTCAAGGCATTTCTTTTAGAATTTCCTTTTAGATCAAGTCATTGCATCAATATTTGTGATCACACCCAAAGAAGCATTGCGTCATCAAGGTATAAGGTGACTTACAATTCAGATCTGGTTTCTATTTCATCCGTTTTTATATAATTTCCTTTCATTTTCAATGTTGATTCCTAAATATGGGTTTGACTAAGGAAAATCTCTTTATGCAACCTTCTTCCCTATTTTTTGTGTATAGGAACAGGTTACAGAGCCACCAGAAGGAATCGGGGAGATTGAACACAGTCGGAGAGACCCAAAAAATTTAGCCAAAATCACTAGGTACAGAACACCATTGGTGATTTGTCCCCATGTACAGGATGAGTTTCGGCCTTTCCCTTGCAATTTTGGCTCAAATTTGACAGGGGGCTAGGTTATAGTCTTCAGGTCCCAAATCTACAGTTACAGATCTTTTTAGGATTCCAACAGAGTCGGCAATTCGGATATGAAAACTGACTTCTCCTATTTTATTTCCAAGTGCATTCTAATTCTTCTCCATTCCCTTTTACATTAGTTTTTTCAATTGGATTATATCAAATTTGCACTTATTTAGTCTCTTGTATGTCAATATCATTCCTCTCTTTCTCAATTCTAAGCAACAAAGGAATAAAATCCCTTCAAACACAGATATTGTATTGGCATCTTTCAAGTAGTGTTAATCATGTCTTGAGGTGGCTTTGTATTCCAATGTTCTATATGAATTGGGGAAAATAGTCCTTTTATGTGATCCTCTTTTCCTATTGTAGTGTGTGTGTGTGTGTGTGTGTGTGTGTGTGTGTTCATTCATTACTTTACTTGGAATACATACATACATGTATAGTGTACAATTTATTCATTACTTTAATTTTCTGATTTTTGGTCTCTCCTTTTCCTTGTTTTTATTTTATTTTTTCTCCTTTATCTTCACTTCCCAATACCCTCTTCCTTCCCCTTCTCTTTTTAGATAACTTGATTTGCCATTCTCTTCTCAAGCTTACTCATCTTGATAATGCATCATGGATTACAATCCAAAATGTTGATAAAAAATAAATAACATAGTCAAATATAGAAACAATTAGATAATTCATCATAGACTGGAAAATTCAAGCATTTAACTCTTTAATCATTTCAAATGTCTAAGAATGATTATATGTAGAATTAAATTCTTTATAGTGCTCCAAATCAAAGTGTCCTAAGATGATGCTCTTTGTAATATGTAGATTTTTAATAAATACATTATGAATGAATGAACATCAAAAGCCTTTTAATTACAATAATAAATCAGCTAATATTTCAGTTATTCATACATTCAAAGGTTCTTATTTAAGTCACATGCAAATTGATTTGATTCCATTTCATGTCATTTTTGTAGTTCCTTCTATCAGCGATTCTTCATGGTCTGCAATGTTTATCAGGCCCTGTTCACTGAGCTATTTGCATGTTCTCTTTATTTTATGAATGACGTAGGTGGTTGGGCTTCACAGAGAACTTCAATTCAATCTCTTTTCAGAGGGTCACATGACTAGTTGTTCGACTGCCTGATTTTTCTCTTTGCTGTCAGTTTGGAGTGTTCAGTTGTCTATGTTTCCAACTACCATCTTCTCAGGTTTTTTTTGTGCTTCTGGCACACCTTATTTTGTTTATATTGTTGTTAAAATTTCACTCATTTCTACCCAGTTGTGTCTCTGTTTCTTGCCCTTCTTGCATATCCTCTAATTTTAGTCTGGGTGTGGCTTGCTTGAGATCTTATCTATTGTGTGTCCCAGTGTTGCATTAAACTTGTATATTTACTGCACGCTTGGAGTATCTTGTGAGTGTCATTAAGAAACTCTTGAAGAACAGTGTCTTAGATTATTCTCCATTGATGATGAAGAAATTAGACAAGCGGTGATATATTTACTGCAGCATAACGCATTGGGCTCACATTTACATGATGGAGTTGTTTATAAGTTCCTATTTTCATCACTGTTGCAAGTGGTAGGCCTCCCAGAATTGGTGAATGCGGTGGGGAATCTAATTGCGGTGCCTCATCTTTGGCCACAAGTTTCTCAAGGGATTGAAGGTATTGATATGGATGTAATAATTGGCAGACTAGGTAGTATTTTCAACCTCAATAGGGAGGAATAGGGAGGGTGTCGAGGAAATAATAGCTTTACACTAGGAGATCATATTCAAATCATGTGTAAAACATTACGATTTTTCAATCATAAATATCTTTCATGACAACAATGAAGACTTCTTCACAACTAGTGAAAAGTATATGCTTTGGGATTTCTTCTTTGGCCTTGCACTGTTTATCACCAAATTTAAAGACCTTAACTAGTAGTTGGGTTCTTTAGCTCTTCATAGGGGCTATGGCCCCTCTTTCCATGTGTGTGAGGATTCTCATCTTGGTGTTTTGTGTCTATCATCTTTTCTAGAGTTATTTTATAGTTTTTTTTAGTTTCTAGTGTGGAAGCTTGTGTTTAGAAGCGTATGTTGAGGTTTGGGCACAAGAATTCCCACCATGGTTTGCCCTCCATCACTTATATTCTCTATGAGATCAGTTTCATCTAATCATGATACTATTATTATGTGTATTTCGACTATTATATTTTAATATATTCCATGCCTTGTGTGTTTTATCCCAAAAAAAATTAATCATGTAAATATGTATAAATCAACTCATAACAACTAGCGGAATAGGCAAGAGTCAACAAAATTGAATTAAAATTTTGAAAATTTTAAGTAGTAGTTTTATGTAATGCAAAATCAATCTTGCATTGTAGGATTAACTTAAAATAATGAAATATCAATGGGCCCTTAGTTTGTTGTGAAGTTGAATGGTTCTTAATGAGCCGATTTGGGATAAAGTCTTGCTAAGTCCTAGGCTTTGACATCATAGGGATGAGGTTGGTATCATGTCCAGGCGATTGGCTCTTAGCCAAAAAGGTTCCAACATAAGAGTCATGCTCTTGTATCATATAACTAAAAAGACTTTGTGGTCAGGAAGAAGCCTATAGCACAATGATAAGTTGTGAGTCTCTTAATAAGGAGGTCTTGGGTTCGAATCTAATTAACTTAATAATAATAATAATAAATTAAAAATACTCTCAGGCTGCAACTGATTACCTATCAATAAAATGACTTTGTGGATGAAAAATCCAAAATCCACCATGAAAAAAAGTAATGAAATCATAATATCAAGATGTGGAATGAATGTTTGGGCATGAAACAATAAATAGGGGAAGTGTACCACTAGTCGTTATAGCTAACTTCATGCACCCATAGATCCTAAACGATAATTGGATTTAACAATTTTGTTGTTGTTGTTGTTCTCCATATACAACTTAACTAGCAATTGCACCTTAGTGTGTAATGGGTACACCCAAGAGTTGTGGAAGGTCAATTAGGGAAAATATTTGTATATTTTTTCATACATTTGTGCAATACATTAGGTCAATTGATTAGACATTTAAGAAATGATATGGTTTGTACAAAATATTCTCAATAGAGATGTGATAGCTTTAGATCAACTATGTATCAACTTTAGGGATCCAAACATTATTGAAACCAAACCTCTAAATTTGAATCTATCGTGAGGGTCAAATTGTGTGTGTGTGTGTGTGTGTGTGTGTGTGTGTGAGAGAGAGAGAGAGAGAGAGAGAGAGAGAGAGAGAGAGAGAGAGAGAGAGAGAGAGAGAGTAAAATTCACATTCTTCATTTATTGCATCTTAGAAGTCCTTGCATATTTTGGGTAAAACTTTTGAGAATGGTTCCTTATTTTCTCTTAGTTGAATTAATGTATATATTGTATAAAAAAAATTGTGTTACCACAAAAGTTGTCCACTTAGAAAATATATGCAAAAGTCATAAAAGTCTTTTATCATCACTATTAGAAAAATTAAATCTAAAAAATTATCTTATTATCATCTTACAAACAATCCATTTAAAAAAATGCACATGTTTATAACACATACATGTTTTATCATTTATTTTATGATTAAGAATATTATAGAAAAACTCTCTTCTACGAAAAAAAATTTATAATTAGAAATTATAGTATGCCCATTATACTTATGATGAAATTATTTGATTGGATCAATTTAAGGTCTCTAAAATGTTTCTTTTAAGGTCCATTTTGTTTGAGTAAATCAAAGAATGCAAGTGAGAATTATAAATAGTACCCTAGTATGTTGTGCACGACACCATATTATCATAAAGATGTAATTCTTCTCTATCGTTAATATAAGTCTATTTATTTATGAACTTATTGAATAGGCACATCTTTTCTAGATAACTAAATCTACCTTGAAGAAAGCTTGTCAACAACAAAACCAAAATATTTCTTAAGTTAGAATATACTAGTACTTGCACCCAAAAGGAGGTGCAAGGATATGTCGATAGGTTTTTTATTTGAAAGCATAAATGAAGATTTAGATAATACAAGGAAGTGTATAAAAGTGATGGTCTCCAAACATTTAGCATTGTACAAGGAAGTACTGTACATAGTAACATCCATTTTGGCTCAAGTAAAATTACAATAGTGTCCTATTGTATTTTTTATAGGTCATCCTATTAAAGCGTAGCACTGAAATGCAAGGAAAAACAAAAAAAAATGTTGTATTTTTAAATATAAATATGTTTTGGTTCCTCTTCTTGATCAACAAGTGTGAACCTATACAAGAGAAAATTCTATAATTGACAAGTAACAAAAAATGCACACCATCTATAAAGATGTAACCATGAGCATGTATCAATTTGTAGGCATCCTTTCCACAACATTTACATCTCAAATAACCGATACAAAAATAACAACATGAACGTACATTAACAATTATATATGTATTCACCAAAAGCATTTACAAATCATATCTTGGATACTAAAACTATTTTCATTGTCTTTCTTTTGCACTTTTCATAGAACGCATGAATTGAGATTATAGTTTTTGGTGACCAAAAATTTATGTGCAAGCAACAATATTGTCAACCATCATATTTATAATGCATTTTCTCAAAATTATATATTGTTCCAAAAGTTAGAAATTAAATGCATGTAATAATTTGATCCCTCGTATTTCAATTGTAAAGTGAGAATAATATCACATTTTCTAAGCTAGATAAAAGCCTATAAATTTATGTTTTGTACCAATTGATTGATATGAAGCAGTTGGGTAGACTTAAAATCCTTCATGTTAGCAATTTGATAAGAACTTCCCCAAAGTTATTCCAAGTCCTCTATAAATTATTTTTTTGTATGAAGTATCTTCAAGAACAAACATGAGTTTTGTAGGCAAAAAAGTAGCTAATTAAGTCTTTGAGAAATTACGATTGAATGTGAAATTCATGCATGAAAGGAACCTTCTCCCTCTTGTTATTCGTTTGGAATATATCCAATCAACACTCATCCACAGTTGTACTCAATCCATGGTTGTACTTGGACCCCACATAAAGGAACACAAAGTAATGATATTTTTTTTTAATTGAATCATTTCATCAATATGAATATTTGTATTTAGTTTACACATTAATTACATATGTATTGTTGGGTTTCAAATATAAAGCAAGTGTCTTCCTTCGTCTTAAATATATTTTGAGATTAGTACTTTATCATAACTTCATTTATAAGTGAAAAGTGTGAAAATTTTATATTAAATCTACATTCAATAATATATTTATGTATTTATATCACTAATATTGTAATTATTAAATGATATATCTATATTGCAAATATACTTTGGATGCTTCATTGTCTCTATTCCATAGTTATTAAATAAATCATTTACAATCATTAGAAATGAATTTTTAAATGCATTATTTATTAAATGCATTATTTATTAAATGCATGATGTAAATTAACTTTGAAAATAATAGGTAAATCACACATAATATATCTTAATAAATTATTACATAATATGAAAATTTAAATTAATATTAAAAAATACTTATGTGTTGAAATTCGGAAATTAAATTTTTTTCTATGTTTTGTTTGGACCAATATATTTTTTCAATTGCAATGAGCATAATTAATAGTTTGAATTATTTATGTCTATACTGTCTCTACCATATTTGAATTACTTATCGCTAGCGCTAGCCCAACTTACTCTTTGTATCACCAAGGAAAAATAGAAAACACAAATGACTAATTCCTTGTGTGACTGGTTGGATTGTTTGTATTGAAGATCATAACTTTGTAATTCAACACCATTGGAATGAAAGATATTTAATTAGTTTTCAGAGGTGTTTCAACCAATTTTTGGCACTCTTCTTGAGGCTTCGTCAACCTAGTGTAACCGACTTATCATTTTTAATTAAGTTGAGTTTTGCTTTTTAGGTGATTTTAAAAATAAAATAAAAACAATTATGCATAGAAAATCGCAAATAAATGACTTTTGTAGTGTCTATGGTTGGATTATATGTTTTTCAATATGAAGTAGACGTGGAAAATTCTCATGTTTATGTTCTTATGCAATGTTTAAACGTGGAGAAGAGAAATCTGAAAATTCCAGCATTAGGGGGAAATGTATGATGGATATCCAATGAACTCTGATTTAGATGACAGTCAAGTACAATAACAAACAACTACAGTGTTCAATTTGTCCTATGATCAGCTAAAAAACCGTCTAGCTTCTTATGTTCATCTTTTTAAAGGCTGTGAAAGACAAAATTTAATGGAAAGCTTCACATATCATGTGGATTTACTATCTGTATCTCTCAGAAAGGTCGGTTGGAGCGCCAAGGACATTGTTGAATCTCTCAATTTTCATTCAAAGCAGCTAAAGTGGTCGGCTACATGCGATCTGTCAATATCGCAGGCTTTTACTTTTCGTGGGGACTACTCTATGCAAAAAATCTAATCTATGTTCAATGTATTAAGAATTTGAAAGTGGTGAAAATTGACAGTGCAATGGTGAATCATTCCTTCTCAACTTAAATTCTATGTCCTCTTCTCTGAGTTACTTTTATAGATTGGATGGGTAAATCTATGTATGCACATGCACTTGGTATCCTAACCTATGTAGATATGGTTTTCATAATTCTGAAATTCATTTGTTTACATGATCTATCTCATTGACAGGTGCATATTTCAATTATTGAAGCTTGAACTTGTATTTCTCTGCTTCCACACTTATATTTCATAAAGTAGAGTTTCAACTTTTTGTAGAAAAATTGCTTATTCCGATGTTGAAACATTAACAATTTTTGAAAAAATACTTAATTTTTTTTTTAATTCTAGATTTTTAATTCTAGATCCTCAAATTGTTTTGGGCTCCTAAATAAAAACTTTGTAAATCTACATCAAAACTTAAAAAGTTTGAAAATGGATTTGTGTAGAATGTGGCGCAACTAAACTAAACTCAGACAAACCTCCAAAGGAAATATGGGTAAAACCATAATAGGTTAACTTATTCATGATCATAAGAGGGGCTGCTAGTGTGGCTTTATACAGGACATCCACAAATTATAGCATAATTAGAAAAAAATGACAAATTGGAAAAATTACCTTAGGGATGAATCTGAAAATAGATTCTATCAAACCCACAATCTATCTGTGTAAATATGTTGTATCAGATTTTGTAACAGTAGAAAAAACAAAAGTTGAAAGAATATCAAAGGAAAAAATCCACAAGGCATTTTTGGGGAATTAAAGGAGAAACTTAAACACCAAATGTTAAAATAAAAACAATCATGGATTCCTCTACAATGGAGCTATGTATTTCTAAAAATTTATGAAGTGGGTATGCTCTATTGATTCTATAAATTTATATGTGTGGCTCAACATCATGGAAACCACATGTTCTAAGTGAAGTGTGTTAAATAATTAAAATATCTTTAACAAAAACAAGCCTGATGCTTCAATAAGATAAACATCCATAAACCATATAAAGCATTCTAAAAAATATACATTAAAAGTTTGGCAAAACTGGTTACAAAAGTGGAATAATTTTTCTTACAAAATAAACTTGAAATGACTGAGTTTGCTTCCATTTTTACATGCATTATCAATGTTACTTAGTGGTATTACTAAAAAAATATTGATCGATGCTATAATGTTCTATTCAAAAGCATGGTGGTCGAGTACAAGTGACAAACCACTGTATGTAGTGGTAGAGGGCCGCAGAAGGAACTCTATGTGTCAACAATAGTGAAAGAATGAATTGAAAAATCCACAGTACTTATATAAAGCCAGTCTCGAGGTATCAAGGAAGAATCCTGCAACTTCACCCGCTTCCTTGTTTTGGCCTGCAGATCGGTTGTGTAAGACTTCGATCGTGGTGGCTCATGATGGGGACCTTGGTATTAAGTTTAGGCTTCTCTTTGCTTTCTCATTTCACGATGTTAATCTCGTAAAGCTTGAGATAAAGCCTAGGATAAATATGCCTCACCATGGACCGGGGCTTGTGAAGGAGTTTAAAATGTGTTTTGCATAGACTTTGAGGCTTCCCTTTCCAAAAGGCGTGTTCAAAAGGCCTTAATAGAGTGTAGATGGTGACATTAATGTTGATGAAAGAAAGAGAAAATATTAAAGAAAGAACACAAAGAAAACAAGAACCAATAAAATTAAATAAGAAGCAAAACAAGATCCAAAAACCAAAAATAAGAAGAACCATTAAGAATATCAAAGAAGAGAGAAGAGAACTAAATAAATTCATGCACAAGTTCTAATTTAATAACTAAATGGAACTTGGAAAGACATAAAATAAGATAACAATTCGTTATGGTTTGGTATATGAAGGCAATAATTAGATTAAGAAGGCATCAAAAAATTCATGTGACTATCATAAGAAATCTAAGAAGCCTAAAACACAAAAAATTAAAAAAAGTTGGAAGTGTTCTAGGACTTGGAAAGACATAAAATAAGATTTCAATTTGTTATGGTTTGGTATATGACGGCAATAATTAGATTAAGAAGGCATCAAACAATTCATGTGACTATCATAAGAAATCTGAGAAGCCTAAAAAACACAAAAACTTTAAAAAAAAGTTTAAAGTGTTCTAACTTAACTAAAGAAACACAATAATGATGTTCTAAAAAATATAACTATAAAAATTTAGTAAATTTATTTATTGAAAAAAATATGATTATTGTATAGTAAATTCGGTTGGCAAATTTACTTGTGAATTTACTTATCTTCATTTTTCTAACAATTAGATTCCTTTGAAGAATCTAAATAACTTTTTTCCCTTTACCAAAATTAAATTTGAAGATAAAGTAAATGTCAATATATCTCATTAATAATAACATTAATTATATGTAAACTAAATATACAATTAAATGATAAATACAAATAAACATAATACATAATAAATTATGTATTTGTGGGGATGACCCCATAATGTGACGGCAAGTCACGAGCGTCCGAGAGAGGACGTCTAGTGTTCAAAACCCTGCCTTGTGTTGGGTGCGTTGAAAACATCTATTGCATTAGGCACGCTAACCGAGGAGCCCCACCCACTGCAGACAATGACCAAGACCGCATGCGTTGACGACTGGTACACACGACGGTTGATTGCTGGCAGGGATGCGTCATCGGCAGGGAGACTTCGACACCAAAGGGAGACATAAGGGACAACCGCCGAGGGAGGTATAAGGTTTCAACAACGTGGAGAGATAAGGAGGATGTTGATAGAGATGGCCATCGCGCAGGGAGATATAAGGAGGTCGTGATACCATCGTGGCGGTTGATTAGGGAGTTATAACGATAAAATCTGATATAGGTGTTCATGCCTCGGTACTATAGCCACGGGGATGAGAGCCTCCATCTGTGCTCTCACTGGTTCCAAGCTCCAGTTAAAAGCGTTGATGAAATAATAATAAATCCAACTGTTACCGATCAAAAAAAAAATTATGTATTTGTTACATTTATGTAAACTAAATATATAATTAAATAATAAATATAATACGTAATATATATTTATTATATTTATATTAAACAACAGTCCTTCAATGAATATATGTGACTCATCTTCATAAATAAGATCATCTTATACAATCTTATTTACACTTTTAGAAAACCTAAAAATTAAATCAATACTAATCATAAAAGAAATTAATTGGTTGATAAACTTAATATAATACTTGTCCATACATGTCTTTTGCAAACATAATCTTGTCCCAATTTAAAACTCATTTGAAGCAATTGTTGATTAGTTGTGAAAATATTCACTGTCACCTTAGTTACCATACTTGGATTATCATGGTTTTATATCATGTGGTATGAGCTCTCTTAGAGATGTTATAGTCAGCTAATCCTATTTTGATAATGTTTGGTTGCCATTTATTACGTAATTTTTTAATCTTGTGATTTATTCATTAAAAAAAATAATGTCATATAGCTTGATATAATATTACTAAATTATTTTTCATCAGCATAAGTACAACAATAATAGAAAGTTAAAAAAGAATAGTTAATTCATTATATGTCAAATATACATGTTGCTTTTGGATTTGAAACGTTGAACGAAATAGACATATAGGCAATTACTTTATCTTCAGTTGGCAAATTTAGTTGTGAATTTACTTATCTTCATTTTTCTAACAATTAGATTCCTTTGAAGAATCTAAATAACTTTTTTTCCCTTTACCAAAATAAAATTTGAAGATAAAATAAATGTCAATATATCCCATTAATAATAATATTAATTATATATAAACTAAATATATAATTAAATAATAAATACAAATAAACATAATATATAATATATAATATTATATATTTGTTTTTGATTAAGGAAAACAGGTTTTGATGGGTTCCTGAAACCCTACAACGGAAAGAAAAGAGAACTAAAGCATATAAGCATTACAAAACATCCATCATAAAACAGACAGTTCTAGCAAAACAGTCTAAACAACAGAAAGCCAGGAACGCATATCCAAAAATCCAGGAACAAAAACCAGGGGGTCTAGTCAGGCAATGAGAATTTCCACCGCCCGTATCTCCAGCTCGGTCATTCTCCCAGCAGTTTCTCTGAGTTCGGCCAGCTCCTTGTCAGCTTCCTGATCTGCCATCTACTTGGCTTCTTCTCCAGTTCCCTTCACATTTTCTTCTTCTGGAAGTTGATTCCTGTCTCTGTGCATCTGCCTTTCCTCTTTGTTTCCTTTTTGTTCTTGAAACTTGTCAATGATTACCTTAATGTTATCATTTGAGGCTTTTAAAATGTTATAACTTTGCTCTGCAATTTTAACCATTGAAGCTTCAATGCCTTCAATCATATGCTTCTGTTCCGTCACTCTACTGTCTAGCTCTCTATCCTCTGCTATATTCTTGTTGTTGTTGATTATATATTTGTTGATCTTATATATTTGTTATATTTATGTAAACTAAATATATTATTAAATAATAAATATAATACATAATATATATTTATTATATTTATATTAAACATCATATTGAAAATTTCAAAGAATGAAGACTTCAAACATACTAGTTTTTCATTTAAGGAACTTCATTCCCTAGAAAATATTGCTAAAATAAGTTCATGAGTATTTATACTATTCTTCACAAGTAAGGTAAAATGTAGAATTCATTGTCACCTTAGTTACCTATAGCCATTCACTTTATCTTCAAATTTTATTTTGATAAAGGGAAAAAGTTATTTAGGTTCTTCAAAAGAATCTAATTGTGAAAAAATGAAGATAAATAAATTTACTATACATATATAACTAAATTTGTCAATTAAAAATATTATACAATAATCATATTTTTAATAATATGATCACATATAACTCAAAATATGTTTAAAAAATTAAAATGCATACATAAAAATTATAATGTATAGTATTTAAAATATTAAAAAAAATCATATTTCAGATAAGTAAAATATAGAATTTCAAAATGATTTGGAAAAATAACATTAAAAAAAATTTAAAAATATTTAAATATATTAGATTTGAAAGAAATATATATTTCCTATCTAATATTTTCAAAATTATTTCTAAAGATAACATTAAAAGAATTTAAAAATTATTCAACTATATTCATATAATTTTACGCAATATTTTTTTAGAAGATATATATTAAAGGATTTAATTTGATAAAATGGATATATATCTGTGAAGCTTACAAGATATATCAAAGGATTTAATTTGATAAAAATAGCTTTACCGCCATTTTTCTTCAATCCGCCCATGATGTCTTCTCATCTCTGCTGGAGGTCATTTTTAAAAACTCGCAATGGAGAGTCGTATTTATTGGATGACATTAATACTTGGCAGTGCCAGAGGGGCACATATTTCTTACCTTTACCGTCGTTGTTTCTACAGCTGCGGCAATACAAGACTTTAATCGGCTTTAAATATCACATCATCGTAAACTATGACCGGAAACCATTTCCAGGTAGCGTGAGACAACTTCCGGTTGCTAGCAACCCCAGAAGGAAGGCCTATCGACTAATAAGCTTTACTGTCGCACATAAATGTAAGCTAATTTTATATCTATTTTCTATTATAAATATTTTTTAAAAATTTGAATTACTTATTATAATACATGACAAGCCTACATAATTCAAAACTAATAAATAAAAATCTATAAATAAACTTATCTAATTATAAATACAGTGGAAGGTGGACGGTGAACCACATGAAACGGTAAAATAAAAAGAATGGACAGTTGATATAAGTTATATTGTCTTACAATGCTTAAAGAGCATTTTGAACCGTTGATTTAGGAAAACAAATCGTACATTTCATATAGAAACATGTTCGGTGTAACTACTTATAGTTTTTGTTTTGGGTTCTAGGTAGTAATGTCTCAAGTTGTAGGATATGTTATATGTGCAAGGGTCAAAAGATGGTCATTACAAAGTGTTGCTCAATCCCCAGCAACCATGCACTACTACCACCTCAAAAATTATCAATTCTTATGCATAAATATTGCAATAGTCGTTCAAATATTATGTTGGGGATACTAGGCAACTATTAGTAAATGATATATTTATTAATGGGCTTTTAGTTATCATTTTTTTTTTTTCTTTAAAGTTAGGGGAAGAGCACTAGTACCCACACACCCTAACTTCACGCACCTGTAGAGCCGAAACTATAAGTCAAATTTTGATGATTTTTTTGTTGTTTTCGTATGTGAGTTGACACCTTAAAAATATTTCTTGGCTTCTGGGTATTAACAAAACTCCCTATAGATATCGGCAAGCGTCAAAGGGTCAAAAAGTGGTCATTTCAAAGTGTTGCCCGATACTCACTCAAAGATGCACCAATAGTCGTTCACTCAAAAATGTATGTATTTGTGGCCAAATGTCCTAGTAGTCGTACACAAATGTCCCAATAGTGGTGCACAAATGCGCCAATTACAAACCAAAAAAGCTATAAAATGATCGGCTATTGGTACAAGTGTTATCATTTTTGGGGCTCCTTTAAGATTACTAATTGGGGAGCCAAGTGTATGTGGAGTGTGTGATATTGGAACGCGTACTATTCCCCTAATAGTAAAAAGGTTGGAAGAGAAACCCTAATAATTAAAAGGTTAGGGGAGCAAAGACTAAAAGGTGATTAGAACACTCAAGGTCTAATTTATAAAATATAAATATTATACTCATCTTTGACCATTGACCATGTTCAAAGATACTCTTATTAATGGGATGGTGGTGGGCTTTTATTCTATTCAGGTTCCTAACTCTTCTTTGGAGAGAACTAGTCTTTGGGAGTGGCTTCATATCAACCTGCCCAATGCCGATTGGGTTTTAGGGGGTGATTTTAACATGGTTGTACATCCTTCAAACCGCAGCTAGAATAGCTCCACTCGTTTGTCTCAATCTTTACTTGAAGCTTGGACCTTGACCAGAAATTCCCTTGGAGTTCATGACCGCATTCTTGGCAAGACCAGCCTCCAAATGCCTCATTGGTTCACTTGGAGCAATTGTTGTGAAGGTTTCTTGAGAAAATGAGTCGGCTAGACCGCTTTTATATCTCACCTAATTGCCCTATATCGCCCTCATCAGATGGTCATTTTGTTTCTTTGGACCTTTCAGCTACCCTTTCTAACCGCCTTCACATCTTCACCACCCTTTCTCTCTCCACACCCACTCCCCTCTCCAATGATCTTCCTTCTAAGCTGAATATTTCACATCTTAAAAACCAAGACTGCATTAATGGATTATTAGCCACCTGGAATGTTGAACCAAAACCTAAAGAAGAGAGATGGATTAGCTGGTGGGAGTGAACCATTGCGAGATGTGTCACTTTTCTTCGTGATTATGGTCGAAGGGTTGTTGCAAAGTGTCGAAGGCTTGAAAATTCCTTTAAAGGTCAACTGGAGCATGGATGTACTAGTCTTCTTGCTTCCAATCCTCACAACATGTCCTTGCAACAATTTGTTGCTAATGCAGAGAATGCTCTTCGTAAAATGGTTGCCTAGAAAGGAAAAGATGCTCAATTACGTGCCCATCTCCAATGGATTAAGGACGGAGATCGTGGAACAATTTTTTTCTTTCAATATCTCAAGCACAAAAGGAATGCATATCTACTATTAATTCTGCTAATGGGACTCTTCAAACCAGCCAAACTAATATTTTGCAAACCTTCTATGATCATTTTAAAAACCTTTTTATTGATGAATCGGCAAATAACACCCTCCTCCCCATCATTGAAGAATGTGGTGTTGGTTGCATTCCCCAAAAAATTGACCCTGACTACAGCAAGTGCCTTGATCACCTTCTTTCTATTGAAGAGTTTGATGATGCCTTGCACTGTATGGCCTTGGCAAAAAGCCCAGGGGTTGATGGTTTACCAGTTGAATTATAGAGCTCTTTGGCCCCATATTCAAGAGGATTTTTACAATGTCTACCTTGAAGGCACATAAACTAGTTCGTAGGGTCCAACTATCAACCAAGGGCTAATTAAACTTATCCTCAAAGGTTAAAATGAGGATACAATTAATGGTTGGAGGCCTATCACTCTCGTCAATTGCTCATAAAAAATCATTGCTAAAGCTTTAGCAAGAAGAATTAAGGCCATTACACAAGAGATTGTTCGTCCAGAGCAGATCGGCTTCTTGGGAGCATAGTTTAAAAAATCGTTGGACTTGCCACAGACTCGTGAATCCAATGGTGAGCCAAGTCGACTCACCATGGCCTCGCAAGTCGAGTCCAGGCGAGTCACTCCCTCTGGACTCACGAGTTTGAGGCATGGACTCGCGTGAGTCCAACATCAGGACTCGCGAGTCCTTGTGATGGACTCTTGTTGCTGCTTGGACATGCCCAACAACTTATAATTTTGATTTTTTTCAATTTTTGAGTCATTTGTTCTTTGTGCTTGCTCAAAACAAGGTTTTAGGCTGACTTCGATGAAATGGAGGATGACAAAGATGAGGACTTTGATGATGAAGAAGAAGAATTAACTCCTCATTTAAATTCATCAACGCCTACTAGTTCAAGGTCTTAAAAATTGAGCTATTGTAAGAGAGTGAAAAGGAAGATGTAGTCTTTAGTTTGTTCTTTTTCATATTTGGACATATCATTGTATGTCATTTTGTAAACATTTATAAACTGATGTTGTTGATATACATTTTAAAGTTTGAAACTATAATGAAATTTCAAATATTGAGTGTTTGGGATTCATATGACATGTCTAATGTTTCAATTATGGCTCTTATGTTCTCTAAATTGAATAATTTTTTTTTTTTTTGTAAAACTATGTTTTTTTGCTTTTGCCGAGTCCTTTCCCGAGTTTTTCCTGAGTCCAACTCCGAGTCCAATTATTTTGTCTGCGAGTCGGAGGCAAGTCCGAGTTTTTCAACTATGCCTGGAAGGAAGATTCATACTAGATAACTTGGTCCTTAATTGAGAGACAATTGAATGAGCCCAACAATCTTCCCAAGATGCTTTAATTATAAAATTTGATTTTGATCAGGCCTATGATCACGTTCCTTGGCCCTTTGTTCTGAATATGTTAAAATGGCTTGGATTAGATCCACAAATTCGCAATCAAATTAAAATATTGTTTACGGATGCTAAAATCTATCCTTCAAAGTTGTCCCCTTGCAATAGTTTCCCTTGCAAAAATCTATCCTTCAAAGTTGTCCCCTTGCACCATTCTTGCACATGCTTGTTGTTGTGCACTTGGTTATCTTTTTCAGCATGCTCTATCCACTAAGCTTATCGAGGGTATCTCTCTTCCTAGCAATGCTAAAGCTTTAAATTCACATTTGTTGATGATAGCATGCTTTTTATCTGTAACACAACTGACAAAGTTACCCACACGCTTGACATTTTGGACCTTTCTTGTTCCAATTCGGGGTCTAAGCTTGTCGTGCATAAAACCGAATTCTTTATGACCTGACCTAGCCCCAAACCACCTTGGATTCCTAGCGAATGGACTAAAATTAAACATGGAGTGATAACTAGATATCTTGGTCCTCCATTTGGTATAGGGGTCTCTCTTAAAGATGTGAAATTGGTTCTTAGACAAAATCAAATGCAAACTTTTAAATTGGACCAATTGATTCTTACTTGGCTGGGCACATACAAGTTGCTAACAAAATTCTCTTGGCCAGTCATGTGTATTTCTCTTCTTGTTGGCTTCCTTCTAAATAGCTTCTTGTTGGCTTCCTTCTAAAAAGTGTTATAATCAGCTTACTCAGTTGATCAGAAAGTTTATTTGGACTAATTGGGGTGATAAGAAAGGGCTGCCCACTTCTTCTTGGAATCATTGCATCCAACCAAAAGATAGAAGGGGGTTGGGAATCATTGACCCTTTTACTCAAGGCATTTATTTGTCTTACAACTAAATGGATTATAAGGACTTTTTTAGATGGGGATGCTCCTTGGAAGCATTTGGTTCGCCATCACATACAAAATGCTACTGCTGGTCGATCTTGGGAGTTGGTC
>MU227804.1:1647042-1658742 GCA_018584345.1 Thuja plicata
AAGACTATATATTTAGTGAATTGAAATAGTTTTAATTGCATTTACCTAAGTCCAATGTACATATTAGTCTCTCACACCATAAAAAATCCTATTTCTACTGCTTTTCAGCATCCTACTTCTTTATGATACATGTTGCACATATTTAATGTACTCACTAGTCTCTACCCCCACAAATACCAGTTTATTACTCTTTCATTTCACATGAATACTACTTTTCTCTCGTTGCAAATATTAGTTTTCTCTTAACAAAGACATTGAGATGTGTTGTTTATTTTTTGCAGATAATGAACTCCCCTCAAAATGATCAACCTACATCCTCAGCAACTGAAAATAAAAAAACACAGCGACGGAAAAGAGATCGAGACTTTTATGCTCAACATAAAGAAGACATAAGTATTCGTCGCCATATCCAATGCAAAGAAAAAAACAAAAACCATGCCATACATACAACCATGCAAACTAGAATAGAAACTATTCCTCCACACCATCTTATACCCCACGCTGATACAGACTTTGCAATAGCTTTAAGCAATTCCGCAATAGATTAGATGCATTGTCAAACATGCAAACATGCAAGGTGTGCAATGAATGCTACCCTGGGATACATACTACTTCAATGGATTGTGGTCCAGTTTGTAGTAGATGTGCTCATGAAAAAGGAAGACATCGATTCTCAACGTCTAATAATATGGACCCAGGAAAACAACCATATGAATTAAAAAATCTTACCCAAGTTGAAGAGATGCTCATAGCACGAGTAAGTCCAATAGTACAAGTAACCCGTGCTCATGGTGGACAATACAAATATTGTGGTCACACAATTAGCTTCCCACAAGATATAAAAATAATTGCTAAATATCTCCCACATAGAATTGCAAAGTTGGATGTCCTAATTGTTCGGAGGTTTCATACACACGGAAACTATTATGATTGCTATGTAAGTAGAAGTCGTGTATGGGCTGCATTACAATATAAGATCAAATATGACCCATATTACAAGGATGTTCAAGTAGATGGTGAGTCTCTACAACAACTCCCTGATACAAGTATAGACATTTCAAACATGCTTCACACCATTGATGTTTACTGTGAACATGTGTTGTCACCTGATATAGAACCCATCCTTGGTGAGGAACGAAATGCAGATGAAATAACATACTCATCATCATTTATGGCTAACTTACCAAATAAAAGACATGAGTTAGATATCATCAAAGAAACCTTGCAAATTATATATTCAAATAACACCCTTGTTCATTGGCCAGAATTTGACCCTTCTCCAATAAATGGATACATTACTGAGGGTCTTGTAGACATGGCGTTTCCTACACTCTTCACAAACGGTGTTGCATTACCAATGCAGGCTCGGTACTGAGAGGTTGAGATGCATGACTATGTATTGCACTTAATGAGGTTCCATGATAGCAAATTTGGAAGCCACCCAAGGTTCCGCTATTTTATACTAAATCTAATGCTAAGACATCGAAGCCAAGGACTTTCTTCTGTGTTTGTAAAGAAAAATATAGAAGACAACATACCAACCACCATTGATAGCCTTCGCCTCCACATACAACAATTACCCAACACTCAATTGGCTGAAGAATTGATGCATTTTGGATCTTCTTTGAGGGGAACCCATGCATATTAGATAAAATGTCATGGCGAACTTTCAAATATGATCAATCAGATAGGATCCCCAACTGTATTCTTCACATTTAGCGTCACGGATACTAAATGGCCAGAATTACAATGACTATTTCCAAGTGGCCTTCCATCTATCCTTCGAACTAACACAGAGCGCACAAACAACATTATTAATAACCCACATACCGCATCCCTGTTTTTGCATCAAAGGTTCACGATCTTCCGTGAAGAAGTAATTGATAAATTCTTTGCTGCATCCGACCATTAGTATAGATATGAATGGCAACATCGAGGATCAGGACACATACATGGATTCATTTGGCTTCCAAATGCACCCGACATGGACAAACTTAACTGGAAGAACCATGTTGAAGTGGAACGAGCAAGGTCATTCTTTGACAAATATGTTAGCTAATACATTTGGTACCAAATTGCATTGGCAGTGCCGTTGCAGTTTTTCTGTCACAACCTTGTAGTTGTCGCAATTGCGACGGTCTATCGTCACAATTGCGACAATGACAAGGTTGTGACGGAAAAACTGCAACGGCACTGCCGTTGCAATTTGGTACCAAATGTATTAGTGTACATGCATGCATGGAATCCTCGCACACTGTCTAATAGAAACAACACACGCCATCGATCTGCACAAGAAGATCCTTGCTTGCTAGATACAACTGTTATCTTCTCTAGAAATACACTTTCTGACTATGAGGATTTGATTAATCGTGTCCAACGACACACACAATGTACTGAAGCAACATGCCTACGCAAACGAGGCAATATTGTAGAGTGTCGATACAAAGCACCTTGGTCTGAATGTACTAACTCATCCTTGGCTTGTGATGAGACTGGAAAGAAAACATATGCCCCAGCCCGGAATGATGATTTTTTAAATATACACAGCCCAGAACTGATCTCAATATGGAGAGCTAATATGGATTGCCAGCCGATTGTATCAAAAAAGCTTGTTCTTAAATATATAGCCAAATATGCATCGAAAGCAGAAAGAAAATCAAAGAGTTGTATTGATATGCTTACACACATATGCAAACAACAAGCAGGTGAAGACCATGCCCTCATAGCATATCAAAAATTTATGGCAGAGATAATTACAGATCGTGATATTGGTGCACAAGAGACCTGCCACATGTTACAAAAAATACCCCTTGTAATTTGTAGTCGCTCTTTTATAACATTGAATGTTGGACGAAAAGTATTCCATCGAATTAAAAAAAATCCAAGCGATAATACACTACTGGTAAGCTATCTGCACTCCTACATACAATGCCCTTCTGAGATGGAATTGACGCCATTAATTGAATCTGCCAGAACATTCTCATTCTCAGCAACTCACAAAGGATGCAAGTGGAAGACTATAAAATAGAAAGCAATTGTCAATGTTTTCCCGTGTTACTATAGTATTCCTGATGAGGATTCTGACCAATTTGAGACATTCTGCTGGAGTGAGCTCCTTTTGTACAAGCATTACCGTAACATCTCTATAGATATTGGCCTTACTAAAGATGACAGTATTGCCAATTGGAAACAAATGCAGTTAAATAACTACCATGTCTGGCACGTTGATCGCTTGGTCGATATAGAGGTTGACCATGATGAGGACAAGAACAATACAAATGAAGTAAGTGCAACAAATACAACTCAAATGAATGAATGGGAGTTGCTATCACAGATGGGACTTGGTATTGGTGAAAATGTTAATGCCCTTGAAATGCTTGGTCGACGTGACTTCGATAATATTAACAAATGGGATGAATGTTCTATACCTCCACACTTACACAACACTGCAGAGCATTTCATAGCTACAAACAAGATGTCCCAAAGAGATGACCACTCCATATTACAAGGACATACTCCACCATACCCATTATCTCCCAAACAAGAACTAGCACTTACCATTATTAAAAAACATTATAATGATAATTCCTCCACACAACCTCTCCACATGATCATATAAGAAACAGCAGGCACAGGGAAATCATACTTGATACATTGCATCAGACATGCACTGTGGTTTTTATCACCAGACAAAAAAAACCCTCTCCTCACTATTGCTCCTACAGGAATTGCTGCATTCAACATACATGCCTCAACTATACATGCGGCCCTTAGAATACCAATAAGAGAAATGCAACCACTACGAGGACAATCGCTATTAGTCTTTCAGGAAGACATGAGACATGTAACATACCTCCTTATTGATGAATTTAGTTTCATAGGACCAAAATTACTTTTGAAAATAGATAGTAGATTACGTGAGGCTTTCCCTCAATGACAACAAATGTGCTTTGGAGGTACTTCTATAATTCTTGTTGGCGACTTAGCACAACTACCCCCAGTTATGGACAAACCAATCTATGTATCACACTCAAATGCCAAATACCTATGGGAGCAATTCACAACAATTATCACATTAAAAACCATGTTTCGCCAACAAGGTGCTACTCAATCTCAAATTGACTTTCGTCGAGTGTTGCAAAACATGTGCAACGCAAAACCAACTGAACAAGATTGGGAATTATTTATGCAACACACAAGAAAAATACTATGTGCTTCTGAACAAAATGAATTTGACCAAGCAATGCACCTTTACTGAACAAACAACCTAGTGGAAATACACAACAGAAAAATGCTTAAATTGCTAAATCTTCCTGTTGCACTTAGAACTGCAGTAAAAACACACATAAAACCAAACATTAATGATGAGTCTAATAGACTTCCCAAAGAACTCTTGTTGTGTAGAGGCCAACAAACAATGTTAACGACAAACCTCTGGATTAAAATGGGTCTTGTCAATGGATCTCTTGGCAAGGTGTTAGATATTGTGTATACAAATGGTTGTAAACCTCCTGAACTACCTCTATATGTGGTTGTAGGTTTTGATGCTTACAATGGCCCACCTTGGGATCAACATGACCCAAAAAGTTTACCTATAACGCCCACATCCTTGGGTAATCGTAGACAAATACCACTATCCATGGCATGGGCAATTACCATACATAAATCCCAAGGATTGACGCTTCAAAAAATGACAATTGATATAGGTAAAACATAAAGACAAGGTTTGACTTTTACCCCTATATCAAGAGTTACATCACTAGACAACCTTTGTATAGAACCACCATTCTCCTTTGACCAATATTCAAGAATGAAAAATAATCCATACACAATTATAAGAAAAAAAGAAGAGTCTCGACTACAACAACTCTCATTATAATGCGAAAAGGTACAAAAATTCACACTTGCCCTTCTATGCACCAAATCTTAAATTTTCAAGAAGTATTAAATTTTCAATTATGTTGTGCATTTTTTTACCATAGTTGTACTGTATACTATATGTTTTAATATAAATTCTCTATATATATTATCTTTCTATTTTATTCAAAAAATAGAACATAAAAAATATAAATATTTTTAAACCAAATATAATATAGAATAGAATAGTTTATAACAAATGCATAACTAACCTACAAGTAGTCTAGGTCAAAACACATTTATAAAATGCAAGCACGCATGTCTTCCAAGTTTTCTCAACTATGAACAGATTAAGTAGCAGGGTAGGGAAAAGATTTTGTTTTGGAATGGTTTGATAACATCTTTTGTAGAAACTCTATTTTTTTCATCTATAATGTCCACCATATCTTCATTCAACTATTGAAAGACTCTCATCATATTAACTTTAGAAATAATGTCGTTCACAATTAGAAAATAAATAATGGGTTCTGTCAAACAATTATTTGTTGATATACTTACTTGCCTTGTTTATGCTTTTACATCTTGCCCATCATGCCTGCAATCATGGCGTTCCATGAGATAACATCATTTTGAGGAATTATGTCAAGAAATCTGTGTGCCTTGATTATGCTTGCATACTTTGCATACATTTTTCCATGATAGTTTATGGTTATCCATAACCTGTTCCTAAGCTCCCATTTTGGCACAGACAGGAAGGATGTTGGCAAACTTTACAGATCTTGGTGCTACACATGACATTGTGATTTCTTGAAAGCTTCTAAATTACTCACAAAAGAGGCATTTGGACAATCAAGCAATTCGAATGGCTTTTTGATGCTTCCACATTCTTCGTACATGTCTACCACAACATTTTTAATAATCACAAGCATTTGAAAGAAACAACGACAACTTCACAGGTGAATTTTAAGCCACATTGTAGGAGAGTGAGGTAGCGGAAATACAAGAAGAAGTAGAAGATCTTCCTAAGCAAGCCACTCACGTATGGAAAAATGCATTCGGAATGCAAGGAAATGCTTCATACAGTGGACGTGGTGAAGGAAATTAATATCAGAAGCAATGGTTCAAGGCAGTGGGTAAATAGAGAATAGGATACAGATATTTTGATGAGAGACATAAAGAAGCATGAGGTACTCATTTGTAGGTAAGATTTGTTAGAGATAGGATTTGATTTTTGTAGGATAAGTATTAAATGCATTAACAATTGCATTATGTGTAGTAGGAGCAAATTTATGGCAGATCAAAAAGTATCAAATATTTTGTACAACTTATTAAATTGAAGGGGTAGCTTAGCGCTAATCTTTAATGTATTTTACAGGTAAATTAATAGCTTGACCTAATATGACATCCTAGCTAATAACTTTGTTGTAGAGTTGTCAACTTTTTTAAATTGCACACCATAAAAAATTTCATATTGCTTGAGACAAGTTTTCACGGCATGTTTTATGGCGCAGTTAATAGAGCTATTAATCCATTTGAAATTTGGTTGCATCTATTGAACCCAACTATGGTCCTCCTGGATTTTTGGAATTTTCCTCATAAAGAGAACTAAACTGAAACTATTCTAAGCTCATTTTCTGGCGAGGTTTATAGGAGAAAAGATGGATTATGAGCTATTGGCATTAATGCGGCTAGGAAATAACTAACCTGAACTACTATAGCTATGACAACTCTACTATAGCTATGACAACAGATGGAGGTTGGAATAAAGTTTTTAAGGTCATCATTTTATTTGATAATCATGCTTACCTTTCCTTCATGTTACTTTATTACCTTCGACATGTAAAGTGGCCAAAAGAAACCAACGCTTTAGATTGCTTCGATTGTCTTGCTTCTCTTTGCAAGATTGTCTGTTGTTGGATGAAACAATTAGTTCCTCACTTTAAAATAATAAACACCTTCAACATAAAAATAAAAAATAAATTTAAAAAAATAGGGAGAGGTATCGACAGGCATAGTTAATTTGTGAATCTTAAGTTGTTAAATTGTATATTGGATTTCAATCATTATTTTTTAAGTATGTGATTTAAGGGCTCGTCATTATTGTTTCAGTTTTGGGTACATGGAGGATACGTTATGTGCATAAGGGTCAAAAAGTGGTGAGTTCAAGGTAGTGTTCGATACATATTCTCCATTGCCTTGTTAATTGTTCACTTTGACCGCAATATAATTTCTATAATTGATTCAACACTTATGCACAAATGGTGTTATAATAATTGTGCATCATAGTTCCAATAAAGTTACAAAGTTCCTCTAATTAGTAATTTTATTCTCAACTATTGGGTATACAAGTGGATGACTATTGGCCTAATTAATGATTCTTTAGTGTGCATTTCAATTAGCATGTTCCATTGAATAGTTTTTGGTGCATGGGTGGTAACTAGGCCCTTCCCCGGGAAAATTGTATTAAAAATTTTGTGGTAGATGACACATTTATAGAGTCTAACATAAGGATCAAATAACAAGGGTCAAGCTAGCAAACTGCGACTCAAAATATATTTTTGATTTTTTTTGTTTGACTAGTGATTAACAAGGGTTATACCTCGCGTTGTTATTGATTTATAGAGAAAATCCACCCTAAAATGAATCTACCCTGTGTTTGTGAATCTACCCAAACTTGTTAACAGGGTTGTACCATCTTAAATTGTAAGTACATATAATTAGATGCTCAATTAGGCCCCATTTTGGCATTCTCAAGATTTCATGTATGGTATGCTTGATCCAACAACCCATCTCCTTTATTTCTGACACCTTTTCCTCCTTAACGAATCCCCATTCCAATTCTGGCCTATTTCATTAGGTACAAAATGCCTTGGGTGATCTATTTCTAGGAACAGAATGCCCTAAGCAATCTGTTCCCTGAAATTTAGGCCCAAATTCAAATGGGTGGCCTATTGCGGTGTTTTAGCAAGATATTAGAACCCGTGTTGGACTCCTCCAATTTTTGAGCCTCAAAATGTTATGATAATTATAGAAGTGGCCTATCTCTCCTCATTTGGACATATACAATCCACAAGCAAGAATTCAAGAACCAAGATCAAGTTTCATATGTGCTCTCAAGATTTGCAAGAGAATTCAATATCTAGCATTCTCCAAGATTCCAAGGATTCTTTGAAGGCAATCTTCTCCATTGTAGCAAGCTTCTCTCCCATGATGGCCAAATAGAGGAGTTCTCAATCAAGAAAGAATATCCTTTGACCATCCACATGCATTCTTCCTTTCAAGCAAGTGTCCATTAAGTATAAGAACATTGAATATCTATGAGGAGTATTTGTGAATCCTTGCATTTGGGAAGGCATTCTTGATTCCTTTCTACATTCCAAGATTCAACAACTATGATTCAAGAAACATACAAGCATCTTCATAAATATGTGTGATCTTAATATTTGTTTATGAAGATATATACATTTACAGGGTAGATCTAACATTTGCCTTTACATTTACATATTTTATTTTCATGCATTTTCATTTTCATTTCAAGGTTGATTCCTCAACCATGGTTTGACCGAGGCAAACCCCTTTCCACAATATTTTCCCCATTTTTCTATGTGCAGGAACAAGTGGCAAACCTATCATTGGAGATCTATAAAGTACATGATTCGACAGACTATCTGTGAAATTTTTAGACAAAAGTATAAGGTACATAATGACTCAGGCAACTTGTACCTAGGAACATATCGCCCAAGGCGGTCTATACCCTATAATTAAACTACAAATTAAAACCATGGGTTAGTATATTCTTCTGGTTATTGTTTCAAGTACTTACAAGTTGTCTATTTTCTGTCAGTTTATATTTGTCGAAACTTGTCATTGTTGCCTATTTAGCCTTCTATCTTGCACCATCCTATCATATCCCCTCAATCTAACTCATCCTAATCATTATCATGAAGGATCATTGCACTCACTTAGCGCTTATGTCCTACTTGAGCCTATTGGGTCATCTTCCTTTCTATTGTGCATTAGGAAAAGGTGGAGTACCCCTATTTCAATCCCCCACCTTTTCCTTACTGTACATTTTGGTGAACCTAACTTATAACATTTTCATTCTGATTTTGGTGTTTTATATTATTATTTGATAGTTAGATGTTCTCTTTATTAGGTTTCATATGCAATTATGCTTACTTTAATTTATGTTACATAAACTTGATGATTGTTTGTATTTTCCTTTCTTTGAAATGTTTAAAGATATCTCTCTTTGATTTCATTGTGCTTGAGTGTTATAACATTGAGTCCTACCTATAGCATTTCAGTGAGGCGAAGCCGTATACTTATGGGTTCCTTTGATCTTAAGTCCTCTTTATTTCCTAAGAATCTTGATGAGACAAACATGCCTACCAATGGAATTCCCACTATTATTGAGAATCCTTCTTCCCATTCTTTTCATGATGAATATGAAACCTTAAGAGTGTATCCTACCTAAGTGAAAAAACTTTCCCATAACTTTGAAAATTTTGAGAAATGGTTAGATCAAGAACATTCTGATATAGAAGCCATCTCTTTAGTAGAAAAAATGAGGAAGATGATTCACAATGATGAGAATGGTGTTGATTTGTTGTGTACTATTTACCATCTTATCATAACAATGTTAAACCCATTAAAGATTGTGGTCAAGATCTTGGTTTAACTCAACCTAATACTAGTGTTGAAACTTATATTCTTATTCCTAATTCCTTGCCTAGTGTTTCTACATATGCTCCACCTCTCGTGACTACATCTGTTTCAAACATTAATCCTACACATGTTAGTCTTCGAAGTATTACTAATCCTACTATTCATTCTCCTTCAAGTGTTCATGTGTTTTCCAACCTTCATCAATGCCTACCTACAACAATGTGACATTTTCATATTCCATTGTTCCTTTCATTTCTCATAATGCTTCAAATCTTTATTACATGTCTCATACCAACCTTTCCACTAAATCCACTATCAATAGTCTTGCTCAAACTATTTCATCTTTGCAACAACAAATCACCTCCATGACTCAATCCAAATTCAATATTCCCACTTGTGATAGTGTTATTCCTTTGTCCTTGGATATAATTTGTGTTGTTATTCCTCAATACATGGAAATACCTCACTTGGAGACTTGCACTAATAAAGGTGATCACTTGACTCATGTGAAGACATTTAAAACATTGAGTAGTGACTTTTATTAAGATCATAAATGCGTGGCTTAACTGTTAACCAGAATATTTTAAGATAAGGCCTTGCAATGGTATCGTTCTTTACCTCCTTATTCCATTGATTCCTTTCAAAAACTTGCTAATACTTTCATTCAAAAAATTCAAAACAATAGTAGTCTAAAGATTTATTTCATTGATTTGATGCATTATAAACAAGGTGTTAAACAAAAAGTGACTGATTTCATTGGTAGAGTTAAGAAACTGCATGCTTAGATTTTGTATCATGTGTCTGATATTGATATTCAATGTATTTTCATTGATAATTTATAAAAGGACATTAGAGATGAGATATTGCTTTCTGAATTTTCTTCCTTTACTCAATTATGTGCAGTGTTTCATAATTATCACCTTTAAGTGAGTCAATTTGAGAGCACCGCTCCAACGACTCCATTTGATAAGAGTGATGTTGCATCCCAATCATTCCAAGACTTTCAAAAACTCAAATGATTAATCAAGATCAACAATTCATCAAAAAACATTGATATGCAAGTGGAAACATTATCCAAAGGTGTGGCTCTTTTGTCATCTATTTTCAAACCGTCTTTTAATTTTACACCTCTTTCTGAATATTTTCATAATGTAATGTTGAAGTTGATTAATGCTAATGTTTTAACATCTCCTCCTATTAAACCAATTAGTCCTTTAAATTAATCCAACAAAAACTTTGATCCCAAATCTTATTGTCAGTACCATCGTCAACCTGGTCATGATACTGAAAAGTGTTTCCATTTGAAATCTATCATCCCAGCCCTTATTGATTCTAATGCTATATATATTGAGGTTTTTAATGATCAAGGAAACAAATTTGTTGCCCCTACCTACCAAAACTTGTAAATTTATATCAATCCCTTACCTTCACATCCTACCAATACCATTGAATCTACCAATTATTTACCTTATTTTTCTAATGTTACGAAAATGATGATTAATGTACCGAGGGCAACAATATTCCCAACCTTATTGATCAATTCAAACTGTACTCCTTCTTTCATGATTCGTGATTCCCAAGCTTTCCAAAGGCGAGGGTTAGTAGCAATGGTTTTACAATGATAGAAATCATGTACACGAGAGCTACTAAAATGAATAACTTGAAACGTAACCAATAAAAAGTAAAAGCAAAGAAAGGAAAACAAATGAATGCAAACCCCAAAGTGCTTAAAGCTTCTATTGTCTCTCTCTACTCCTTCCGAAACGTTGTTTTTGATGCTCAGTATTGATGTGGGCAGCGTCTATGACTTGAGAAGCGTCGATAATTTTATACTTGAAATGGGTGTGATCGCAAGATGACTTGAATGCTAGAACCAAACTGACATAGTAATGGCACACGAGAGCTTGAAATCTTGGATCCTTCAAATGGTTATGAAGGGTTTATTATATAGGAATTGGGGATGAAATGAACGGTTGAGATTAATCCTAGAGATAGGGAGATAAACGGTTGAGATCAAAGGGAACTGGAGAAGCCATCAGTAAACTCCACCTCTTCAATTTGTAAAGAGGAGACAGAGTTTGGTTGACTAAAGAGCTAATTGTGAGTTACCTTTTTGAACTAAAGAGGTGGGTGAAGTTACCCATGTGGACTGGAGAGGTGGGTGAAGTTACCCAT
>MU227804.1:1661515-1679926 GCA_018584345.1 Thuja plicata
GATGGGGGAGATGATCCTGGTCCTGGGGTGCGGGTGGTGGAGTGAGGAATAAAGGTGGGCGTAGTGGCGACCATTCCAGTACTTAGAGGGTTGGGTTGAGTACTAATTTGGAGGATGAGGAGGTGATGGAGGAGGAGGCACCTCACTTAGTGCAGAGAGTGCATCGACGAATAGGTGTTGTTTTGGCTCTGAGGGAGGAGGATAGGGTGGTGATAAAGGATGTAGATGTGGAGATAGGAGATATAGATGTGGAGGCCTTACACAAGTAGAGTGCAGGGATGAGTTCCTCGACTGGTAGCGGCAGTACTGGCAGCAGTACCGGGGAGAGTTCGGAGAGTGAGGATGACTCATGGGTGGTGAGGGGGAGGGGAGATGAGGGATTGGGAGACAGGGTCGAGGACGGGGATATGGATGTGGCCATGGGAGGTATGGAGGTGGATCCCTCAGATTTGGAGTGGCTTACCCATCAGGTACATGATTTATAGGCCAGACTTACTTCTGTTGATGCTCGTGCTACTGCGTTGGAGGTTAGGGTTACAGTGGCCGAGGTGAGAGAGCGATAGGCTAGAGCTAAGGTTCAATCATTTAGTGATAGTGTACAAGATGCATCCCACCAGGATGTTTTGGACAGGTACTATAGATCTAGGTGTGATGCTTAGAGAGAGATTGAGTACTGGCAGTGGCATTATGAGGGTGCAGTTCCAGCTGAGCAGAGAGTACCTAGTTATACAGCCTCTCAGATATCCAGCAGAGAGCAGAGATCATAGAGATCACAGAGCAACAATATGGGAGCTCCTGGTTCATCACCGAGATCGTCTTCTGATATGCCACCCCCTTGTCCACCCCCAGGCGAGGGTGGGGGTAGCACATGTTGATCTTGATGCTTTACATATTAGGTATCATGTACCATTTTTGTAGTGATGCTCATCTGATATACTCTGAGTTTTATCCTTTATTGTATCCCGACACAGTGATATTTATTGATATATGTTGACTACCTTCCTTTGTTCAAACTTGCGACTATTCATTGTACTCAGATATTTTGATTTATATGAGATGCAGCTATTGATTTGATATGATATGCATTGGTTTACTTACAATATGTATGATTCTATATGATTTGGTTTTTCAGATGATGAGATGTATATGTAATATGATTCCTATGATGCAAACTCGTAGATGGATGATTTACTTTTCCTATGATACTGACATGTTTGTGCAAGATGGTGGATATGAGATGCATGTTTATATGAGATGCTTCTGGATGCATGTGATTTATGATTTACCATGTATGCAACTACTATGTTTTTTTCATTTTCTGATGCACTTAAATGTAATGAATGCAATCTATTATGTACAAAATATCTGAGTAATGCACGTGTTAATTAGAAAGAAGTTAGTTTGGATAGATTTTCCCTGAGATTGATCTAATAGAATGGAATGATAGAAAGGATTTTTTTTCTTTTTGATAGATATGAATTGATAGAAAGGATGAGTGTCCCAAGTCGCTGCCCCTATTTCCAATATTTGTCATCGTTGCATCTTTTTTTGTATTTTCTAAAATTTCAAAGAGAGTCCAATGTATCCAGATCACATACCACCTAGATACCACCACGACCTCTTGATAAGAGGAAGGAGTAGAGAGATTGAATAGAAAGAGAACTTAGTGCACCTAAATATTGACCATCTAGGTTTAGCTATGTTCCCTGTTTGAAAAGAAAGAGAGCCAAAAGCACCCAGATATTGACCATCTGGATACCGCTTTGTCCTCTAAATAAACTGAAACAAAGAAACCAAGATAGAACTCCTATGCACCCAAATTCCATCTGGATAACACCGCGAGCTCTTGATTCTGAAAAGGGAAATCCAAAGCAAACAAGATAGAACTCCTACGCCCCTAGAGTCCATCTGGATAGCATCATGAGCTCTTGATTGCAAAATAAAAGAAAAGACCATAGAAACCAAGATAGAACCCCAACGCACTCAGAGTCCATCTAAATAGCACTGCGAGCTCTTGATTCTATAAACCAAACAAGCAAATAAAAGAGAAGGAATGTCCAATTCTTTCCCAGGGTTAAGCTTAGATCATGGAACTACGCGGCTACTAGATAAGTGATAGCGCCTACTGCATTTATCCTAAATCATCATGGCCCTGAAATCGAAGTGAACATTCAACAGACAACAATCAAAGAAAATAAGTCATGATCTATCATAGCTACTCTCCTCACATGGTGGATCCTGGAGTAGCATAAGAACATAACCACAAAATATAGACTGACATCTGAGCTACTTGACTGACCTAGTCAACATTTTTGGATGGTTCCTTGATGCAGTTGGATTCTCTTGATTGGCTCGACCCTTTTGATAGGTTTGATTGGCTTGATTGCTTGAGTGTGTCTGGTTTCAATAATAGATTACTCATATAAGACTGACCTGTCTGGTTTGAGCATATCCATCACTATGTAAGACGATTGATATGATTGATTGATTGATTGTGATCATTTTGGCATCTGATCAAGCTGTGTCAGATGGGCCCAATGTTGATTCGCAAAGCTCATGATTGTGATAATTGATAGATTGGCTTGGTCACCAGTTGCTTGTTGATTGATTGGATAGATTGATAAAGTTGTGTCAGATGAGCCCAATGTTGATTTGCAAAGCTCATGATTGTGACATTGATTGACTGGGTGTGATCGCCCTTTGCTCTCTTGATAACCGAGTTGGTTTTATTGCTTGGGATTTTGCAATTTATTGAATGTTTTTGATGAAGATTGATTTTCTCAAAACATTTTGATTTTTTTAGGATTTTTTATGAGTTTTCCGATTTTTTTGGAATTTTTTTAGGACATTTAGAATCGCCCCTATTCTAGTGGATCAGTACTAACCATGGATAGGTGTTTGGTGCTCATAGGGGAATGTGCTTCTGGATATAGCTTGGGTAGTCAGTCTTGCATTTGAAGTGTGCTCAAGCATTTGGAGGAAAATAGATGATTAATTAATGATTTAAAACCCATTAATTAATAGATGAAAATTAGTGTTTTTAATGTAAAGTCACCTTTGGAAAGCTTGGGAACCACAAATCATGATTAATTAATTCATGATTCCCAAGCTTTCCAAAGGCGAGGGTTAGTAGCAATGGTTTTACAATGATAGAAATCAAGTACACTAGAACTACTAAAATGAATAACGTGAAACGTAACCAATAAAATGTACAAGCAAATAAAGGAAAACAAATGAATGCAAACCCCAAAGTGCTTGAAGCTTCTATTGTCTCTCTCTACTCCTTCTGAAATGTTGTTTTTGATGCTCAGTATTGGTGTGGGTAGCGTCTATGACTTGAGAAGCATCGAGAATTTGATACTTGAAATGGGTGTGATCGCAAGATGGCTTGAATGCTAGAACCAAACTGACGTAGTAATGGCGCATGAGAGCTTGAAATCATGGATCCTTCAAATGGTTATGAAGGGTTTATTATATAGGAATTGGGGATGAGATGAACGGTTGAGATCAATCCAAGAGATAGGGAGATGAACGGTTGAGATCAAAGGGAACTAGAGAAGCCATCAGTAAACTCCACCTCTTCAATTTGTAAAAAGGAGATAGAGTTTGGTTGACTGAAGAGCTAATTGTGAATTACCTTTTTTAACTAAAGAGGTGGGTGAAGTTACCCATGTGGACTGGAGAGGTGGGTGAAGTTACCCATGTGGACTGGAGAGATGGGTGGAGTAACCCATGTGATCTGATTGGAGTTATCTCTTTGAAGATAAATGAATATTCAATTCATTCATTTAATTAAAGTTTTCAACATGTGAGATAATTGAATTCTTTTTTATTTAGAATTGCTTTATTTGATGAAATTATATTAATTTAGTTGAAATTAATATAATTGGAAGAATTTAATTAGTAAGTTTAAATATTTGAATTTAAACTATAGGAAATTGAATTTAATTAATTAATTAATGGTAATTAATCAATTAAGTAATTAATTAAATAAAATTAATTATTTAATTAACTTTGGGAATTTGATTAGATGATTTGGGGAATGAATTTAGAGGAAAATAGATGATTAATTAATGATTAAAAGACCATTAATTAATAGATGAAAATTAGTGTTTTTAATGTAAAGTCGCAAGCCTGTCCATTTTTGGGTGTCTACACAAACCTAAACCTAAACCAACACCATAGATTTACATTACATTTTATCCTAAGGAGAATATTAGGGCACCTAGTGGTCCTCTTTACATTGTTGCAAAGATTAATGGTCTTCCCTCTCATAGAGTCCTTATAGATCCTACATGCATGGTGATTGTTATAAATGAAGAACATCTTGACACTAGACGCCTCCAAAAAGATTCTTATGACAAATTAGATGTGACAATTAAGAATTTCAATGATTTCACTTGTCCCACGCAATTTTTCATTATCTTTCATGTTGAAGTTGGTACGAAATCTTTGGATTTCACCTTTATTGTCATATCAACTTCTGATCAGTTTCAAGTTAGACTTTGCCTTCCTTGGCTCACTTCCATGAAATATATAGTCTCTCCTATCCATAAGTGTTTTAAATTTTCCCATGATGGATAAATCATCATGATTAACCATAGTCTTTATCATCCTTTGGCTATTCATGTGAACTTTGACCTTGACTTCTCTTGGCCTAGCATGCCTCAACCAATTCAATCGCACAAAGATAATTTATTCTTATCCTATCAAAAATTCAAAGATAAAAAGATTTGTGATCTTATATATCCTAAGGTAGTTTTATCTCCTTGCCTTGGACTTGGACTCCTTCCTACACCTTCTACACCTCCTATTGATGCTTCAATTCTGCCTTCGAGAGATTACAAATATATTATAGCTACTATCTCTCAACCTAGTGTGGTTCCTTTTTTTTCTTCCTCCTAAAGAAGAAAAGGACCTAATATTGATTGACCCTAAACCACCTCAGATTTTAAACAAAACCAAAAATAACCATTGTGCTCATGATTGTCACCATAGTCATCATATTAGGGCATGTGATCATGGCTCTTAAAAAAATTCCCCCCTAAGACACTTATTGATTCCTTGATATCCTTTGACCAACTCCTGCATAGTCCAAGGGAGAAAGTTAATCTAAAGAAGATGAAACTAAACCAACATGATGATTGTATTTGTGTCATAGATTCTCTTGTGATTAATTTGGATGAAGAAGATACTATTGATTATGAAAATGTTTCTAATGCAAATGGTGTTCCCGCTAGCCATTCTGATGATATGTATGATCTTATTGATGTTAATCATGATTTTCTTGCTAGATTTGCAAAACAATTATCTATTTCTCCTAGTGACAAACAAAGTGGGTCGTCATTATAGCATGGTATTTTTAAACTTGTAATAGCTCCATCTACTATGATCAGCGTTTATCGTCTTGCATCTTTCCCACCTTCCCTAAACAGTATTGATGCAAGAGCATCTTAGGATCTTGCCAATCTTGCATCAACCAAAAAGTTTTCCTTGTTTGTTTGTTGAGCATTCCTGGTGTTTTGGTTAGTGTTCGATCTGTGCTTGTTATTTTGTGTTGTGATAGTGATAGCGTGTTCTTGGCTTTGTCCTGGAGCTTATCCTATGATCGCACCGCATTTGGTTTCATCACACGTAAATTACGGAAGATTCTTCGTGTATCTGTCCAGTTCTTCTTATTTTCGGTTGGTGGTTGGGTTTTCTGATCATTTCATGATCTTCTGGTTAGTTTTTTCATATGCGATCGTGCCAGCTCATTATTACATTTGAGGTCAACATTATTGTGTGATCGCATCTCTTAAATCTTTCTTTGGAGGTTGTTCCTAAAGATTTTTATCCTGGCCTATTTATTGTAATACATTTTCTTATTTCTTAGAGAATGTAATATTTTTAAGGTCGACTAAATGTTGTGATGACTTTATAAGATTATGGACTTGTTCCTAAGGGGCAGGATGATCTCATAAGATTATTTGGCTTAGCTTGGGAAGGATTTGGAGGGTTTTGAGTGTAATCGGGCATGTGTGCTTGGCATGTATGACTGGCATGTGAAACAACATGTTGCAGATCTATTGTAAATGATTTACGTTGACAATAAAGGACTGAATTTCCTGTGTACCTATTTGTCTTGTTTTCTTCTGTTGTGTTATATTTGTGGCAAGGTTTAGATCAATCTCCTGAGGTTTCTCCATCCTTGACTGCATCAAGTATAAACCAAGATCAGGGGCAAGTGATATGCTTGATTAGATCATCTTGTACAATGGGTTCTTTGTGTGTTTATTTGTCATGATGTGCTACTTGCTATATGTCTTATTTAGATTTCTTTAAACGACCCATGTTGCTCCGTTGGCACAAGGTGATAAAGTAATTGAACTATTGTGACATTCCTCTATTTGTATCTCATTTATTCTATATGTTGTATACATTTTATCTCATACATGTGCTATTGTTTGTAAATGTGCCAAGTTGTGTTGTATGATTGGGGATGACACAAAGAAATAGAAACCATTCTTTTTGGTCTTTGTAATGTCAGCCCAAAAAGACTCTTCTTTGTATCTCTTATGTGATATTATTCCATTGTGCTCATATTTTTTCTACCTTTGGGCACTGATGTCAATTCATCTTGATATAATTCTTGATATACATAAGTTATCATATGATCATACTAACCCTAAAGTTAGTAGATCCCTTTTGTGCTCTCTTTTTCACGTGTTTCATTTCCCTTGGTTTGTCTTTTCTTGGGCGTATCTTATAGTGGAAATGTCTCTTATGGGTGCATGTATGCTCTGTTAAAGTCATTGCTCCCATTAAGGCATTTACAATCGCTTTAACATGGGGACCTACACTCTACACCTTGCTTCACATTTTGAACATACATATAATGATTCAATGAAATCTCTTATGTGGATGGATAAGGAGACAATGATTTTTTTAACCTTATCCTGTCATTTTATTATCATGCCTTGTGCATTATTCAGTGGATCCTTAGACCGATCCTCCTTTTTTGGGTCGCTCTGGAGACAATGCTTTCCTTAAGGACTAATCCTTTTTTGGTGGATTTGCTAGTGGACTATGCTTTGCTTGGTTATCATTTTTTGATGGGTTGATTTGCATCTCATAGCTTGCTAGACTATCAATTCCATCTTTTATAGAAATGGCTTCTCATTGCATGACCCATAGTAAGGTAGAACCTACTAGGCCAGTTGCTCTCTCTCTCTCTCTCTCTCTCTCTCTCTCTCTCTCTCTCTCTCTCTCTCTCTCTCTCTCTCTCTCTCTCTCTCTCTCTCTCTCTCTCTCTCTCTCTCTCTCTCTCTCTCTCTCTCTCTCACATCTTGGTTTTAGATTTGATAAATACCTAAGTCACGTGGCAACTTGGTGTATCTGTGTCTCCTTAACCTTGATAAAAAATTTCCAATGCATTGATCTCATTTATCGTGAACATGAGGTAGTCTCATACTCTCGCTAAAGTGGGAGCTAAATGTAACATCCTAAATTGTAAGCATATATAATTAGATACTCAATTAGGCCCTATTTTGGCACTCTCGAGATTTTGTGTCCATTATGCTTGATCCATCAACCCATCTCCTTTATTTTTGACACCTTTTCCTCCTTCCCGAATTCCCATTCAATTTTTTTCCTATTTCCTCAAGTGCAGAACACCCTGGGCGATCTGTTCCCCAAGATTTGGGCCCAAATTCAAATGGGTGGCCCATTGTGGTGTTTTAGCGTGATATTAAAACCCATGTCGACATCAAATTTTTGAGCCCAAAAATATTGTGAGGTATAAAAGTGGCCTATCTCTCCTCATTTGGACATATACAATCCACAAGCAAGAATTCAATAACCAAGATCAAGATTTCATATGTGCTCTCAAGATTTGCAAGATAATTCAAGATCTAGCTTTCTCTAAGCTTTCAAGGCATATTTGAAGGCAATCTTCTCTATTGTAGCAAGGTTCTCTCCCATGATGGCCAAGTAGAGGAGGTTTCAATCAAGCAAGAAGATCCTTAGACCATCCTTTTTTGCTGGGTTGATTAGCATCTCATAGCTTGCTAGACTATCAATTCCATCTTTTATAGAAATGGCTCTCTCTCTCTCTCTCTCTCTCTCTGAATTAACCAAAAGATAAGGCCCAAGAGGGAGATAAATTTTGTGATTGGAGGAAAAATAGAGGATGCATAGAGATTAGATCCTACCTTGATTTTTGAGCAAGTGGAAAAGGGGAAAAGCAAAGGAGGATTTAATTAGATCCTACCTCAACTTTTGAAAAAGCTAAAGAGGGAAAGTGATCAAATTTGAATTAGATGTTCATTAAATATACTTATAATACAAATGTATAATGAAAATACACTAAGGAGGGTGCTAAACAACCATTAAATTGTAGAGCACAAAAGTGCTTACAATTTAAGACGATACATTTAGCCTCCACTTTAGCGGTATATGATACTACATGCACATGCAAGCTAAAGTAGAAAGAATATTAGTAAATAAAAAGGATATATCAAAGTCCACAACATATAGATCCTGCAAGAAACCATTAGTAATAATATCCTTTAAAATCACGTGTTAGTAATAATCGTAAATCACCTAGGACTTACTAAGGAATATGGTGAAGTTCACAGGTAGCTATATGCCCCCCATGTTTTGGCTTGCTATTAGGAAGGTGAAACAAGGAATCATGTTTACCGCAACAAACTGTGAAGGCAAAGTGTTGACAAATGCTTTTCAAAACCTTTCAAGATGAACTCAAAATGTTTCAAAAATTACTTGGATAGAAAGGACGTTGAATCACGATTCCAACACTTGTAACGGTGTGGAAATCAAAGCTTCCTAGCTCAAGTTATGATCAAATGATTGTGAGGAAATATTAAAGAACTTTTCATAAAAGTTAGATAGAAAATAAAAAAGATAACTAACTTTAAAAGTGCTTATAAATTATTTATTTCCTTTTGAGAAGCTCATTTGTGATTCTTACCTTTATTGTGCTCTAGTGAAGAAGGAAGAAGCAAGAGGAGAAAATGTCAAAGAAGATAACATTATAGCCAACAAGACACGAGGTCTTGGGGAGATCAGTCGAGGAGGAAACGCCCCTAAATGAGGTATATCTCAATTCTCATGCTTTACTTTGTTTTCCAACATTCCTATCATTTCATTGCAGATGTAGGATGTTGACTATAGTGATGTCATGATGTTGTTTTCAGCCAAAACCCCAAAAATTTGACCTATACCCCAAAAATTCAACCTATACCAATTATGTGATGTCACACCAATGCACCAATGACTTAGTGTACAGCTCAACAAAATGCATATTCATGTGACCATCATATTTGACCATGTGGACTCAAAACAAAATTAAAAAATAGGTAATTTACCAATACCAATGTATACAAAATTGAGAACTACTTGAAATACCCACATAAGATTTTGGGAGACAAATTAGAATGCTCCAACTATAAATCCCTCTCCCCAACTAATCAAATTATTAATGCTAGATATTTAAAAAAGCTTTTTAATTTCTAAGTTGTGTACTATAATGACAATGTCCATTAACTTCAAATGTAGTCAACAAGTGTAGTAGTGTGAAAATGCTCTCATAATCAAACTTGTCCATATATATGAAAGTGTTCCACCCAAAAAATTCTCTAAAGCTTTATACTTAGAGTACACTTGAATATTTTAAATAACTTTTTTAAAATATAGATATGCTAATTTAACTTTTTCAAAATAATATAAATAAAAATATTAAATATTTTTACAAGATAAATTAAAATTAAAACTATTACTATTTACTAAATGATAATTATTTTCTATATTTTGAAATTTTAATTTAAAAATTACTTTTCCCTCTTAATATTTTTTAATTTGGTTGCTTTTCTTTCCAATCCTATTCAAAATATAAAAAGTAAAACAGAGTTAGAAAGAGGCTAATATGATCTGAAATGTATATTTTAAAAAGTACAGAATTGATTCAACAAAAATATTCATTTTAATGATAAAAATTAGACAAACTGAATTGAAAAAAAAAAGGTTTAGAAATGAAGTGCTTTAACAAAATTGAGAACGACAGACTAACAAAAGGAACAGACAGAAATGCAGATAAAGGGTAACAAAACGCATCACCCAAAACTTAATAGTATTACAGAGTTAAAGAATAATACTTCTTACAATCTCGCATTCAAAATCCTCAGACATCAGTTATGATAAACCTCTATGACATTTACATATTTACATTTAATACTTAACGAATCAAACAATTTCTACAAACCTTACAATTTATAATCAAGGCAGAATCTATGCCTAATAGGCAAATACCATTCCGACATCTTTGTAAAAAACCAAGATACTCGACATAAAATTAGACAACTGAAATCAATCCTGAACCTCGTCAGAATTATTTGTAAACCAATCTTACCCTTGAACCAAGACCTCAGATTCATTCTGTGTGTTAGCAGTGTCCATCTGCTGGACATCCTGTCATAAATACAACATTTCAAATTAGGCTTTTGTATATACCCAAAACTGAAAAAAAAAACACAATTCATTATATAGCATATCCTACCAGGTTCTCTTTGTCCTGCTCTACGGTGCTCTCCATGACAGAAGGCGGATCTGCCACAAGCAACATAATTCTTATAGGTAAAACTTGAAAAGGAACAATAGTTGATTGTAGCATTCCTAACTCGTAAAAAACAAAGCATTCTGCTTTACAAGGAAACTACCTAGTTGAGAAGGCTTGTTCATGTTACTCCCCTTATCTTTTTGGCTTGCAGCCTTGATTTCACTCTGAGGATTCTTCCTCATTGCAGGATTCAAAGAGGAGCGCCTTGCTGCATGCTGATTTTTACTAGTCAAAGAAGCCTTATCTGCAGGAGTAGCATTTGATGGCTTTCCAACTATGGATGTCTGTGTTCTTGTGACTGGCTGGGTTGAAGATTTCTTCCTCTTTTGAGTCACGCTAGCCCTGCCAATTGGGGAGGTCAAGTCCTCTGGTTTTTCTGAGTCCTGTTTTTCAGTGGAAGGATTTTTGTTTGAGTCAGATTTTCTAGACTTTCTAGCATTGCAAACATTGACCTTTGGTGAGCCTGCATCCGCGGAATTATTTTTGGAATTTTGGGAGTCAGACCCACTGCTGGAATCTTCTTCTTCTTCTTCAACATTTTCAGGTATGTGCTCCATAACATCTTTGGGCCGTACTTTTGTTTCAACTTCTGCAATAACTTCTTCCAAGATACCATAGTTCTGCAAGATGTCTCTAGCAACCTCTCCAAGATCAAGGAGATTATGCTTCTTGGCATATGATTTCAGTTCATCTCGGAGCCTTTGCAGAGGCTGTGCATGTGCAGTAAAGTGTAATACAGTTGAATTTATTAGTATAATAAGAACATATATAGCTTGGAAACATAAAATGAGCTTCAATCAAGACTAAATCCAACCATGTATGGAAATAGTAACTTAAAGGGTTCGAAAGGTTTTCTACCTCAGCAGTAGATTCCAAAGCAAGACGGAAAAACCCAAGTGAAATAGCATGTTTTCCCGCCGATTCTGCAAGTTTGACTTGTGCCAACCAGTAGGAAGATGACATCAAGGTGCTGAACTTCTTTCTTTGTCCGGATTTTGGAACTTCCTGCACTGGTACTCCATTTGTGGGAGTTGATAATGCATCTTTGTTTACACCATTGGCCTTAACCTGATTTCTACCGATTGAACCTTGAAATGATACTGACACTGATTTGGCAGTAGCTCTGGCTTTGTTTTCACCGTTCATGGTTCTAAGAACAAAATCTGGCTTTGAAGTGGACTTTTTGTCTGTTGTGTTGCCTGAAGGTGTAGACGAAGACAGTTTGTTGTCAGCTTTGGAAACAGGGGTTGCATATTTAGAAGGAATAGACAACCTTCTTGTAGATCTTGCAGGTTTATCTTTTCCTGACAAGTCTAACGTGCTGACACTCTTGCTCACACTTAGTAACCGTTTCTCTCTGAAAGATAAACAAAAAGCATACATCATCAACTACTGATCTAGCATCCCACCGAAATAAAAACATATCTATTCCACTGGTACAACTAAGGCAAGATGGTTGAGAAGGCTATCAAAGAGCCACAGCTGTCAATCGTAAAAAAAAAGCAATTGGTTGGATAAAAAATTTACTCTCACCTTTTAGGTATGACTGTTATCTCGTTGGAAGTTGTACGTTCCGGGCATTTGGGTGAAGGTTTGGGAGCAAACCTCTGCTTCACTCTGCCTGCAGCATAAACAAGGCTGAAATCAAAATATATCCAACAAACGGAATTATACTGAAGAAAACAAACAAAAGTAAAACATCTAAATTGAATTTTCTAACAGTACATATACCAGTAATGATGGCATTATACTTTAATACATAAATCTGAGTTAAAATATGGACACAAATGAGCAGTTGCAAATATAGTTCAGATAAGTCAAAGAGACAAATCCTAGTCTTCATTTATGGAAGAGTTGGAGTGGAAAAGTTGATTTGGTCAAGCTAGAAGTTGTCACAGTTGACAAGATAAAAGACTAAATAGAGATTACTTACATAAACAGTACACAAATACACCCCCAGGCGCTCACACAAATATGTGTATATATATCAAGAGAGAGAGGAGTGGGTGAGGGAGCAAGAAAGGCACGGACCCAAGAAATTCTAAATTCTAGTTCCCCGATGATGCAATCCTAAAGAGAGGAAGAGAGAACTTAAGACAATACAGTCATTTGTGCATGTCTAAGTCGTGATTAAATAAAAAGAGTACTGGTGTTATAATGTTAGAGAGAGAGAACTAAAGGTAGTTGTCTTTTGTGCACGTCTAAGTCATAATTTAATAAAAATAAAAGTGATGTTATGTCACCCTAAATGACTAGTTAGGCCTTGTGTAATTGTAGAACCAGACTATGCCCTACCATATGCATGTATTGCACACATGCACGCACAGACACACAGTGGGAGGAGAGGAGGAGAGGAGGAGAGGTAGACAGAGATCCCAAACTGTAGTTCCCCTGTGTGATCTTCTGACTCAGAAACCATGAGGATTTTTACCCTAATCCCTATGTCTTATACATCAACAGATAGGACAAAAGACAATACAGTCCTTTTGTACACGTCCAAGTTGTTGATCAATATGAAGGAAACAGATGCCATGTCACCCTAAATGACTAGTGGGGAGAGAGAGAGACTGTAGTTCAGCAAGGTGATGGGGATGAGAACCCAAGAAATCCCAAACCCTATATCCCTAATACAATCCTTCTGACTCAGAAATCAGACAGGAGATTTTTCCTCCCATGCCAGAATTTAGGACAGTAGTGATTTTGAGTACTAAGGTACATCAGCAGTTGCAGTTGAGTGATTGAAATTTTAATTCCCATCTTATACATCAAAACACACCCACCCACCCACTCAGATCCCAAACTGTAGTTCAGGAGAGAGGAAGAGAGGGAGAGAGAGAGAGTCATGCCAGACTTTTGGATAGTGACTTGAAGGTCTAAGATGGATCAGCAGTTAAGTGGCTGAAATCCTAACAGTGAGAGAGACAGAGACAGAGACAGAGACAGAGAGACAGACAGATCCCAAACTGTAGCTCAGCTAAGTGATGGAAATGAGAAACCAAGAAATCCCAAACTCTAGTTCCCTTATGCAATCAAACTCAGAAATCAGATAAGAGATTTTTCCTCCCATGCCAGAATTTAGGATATAAGTGACTTGAAGTGCAGAGGTACATCAACGTTAAGTGATTGAAATCCTAATCCCCTGTTTTATACATAAACAGATAGGACTAAAGACAATATGGTCCTTTGTGCGCATATAAGTTGAAATTCGATATGAAGAAAAATGATGCTATGTCACCCGAAAAGACTAGTTAAGTTTTCTGTAATTGCAGAACTGAACTATTGCCTAGGATATGTATGTACTAAGAAGTGACACGTTTTAATCAGCTATTATACCAACAGTTCATAACCTCAATATTACATTGAGACTGTGGATTTAAGGTCACAAATATGCTAATTTAAGGAAAGGCCCAAATCTTACATTCGTTAATGAAACCCGAAGTTGTACTGATAACGCAGACACAATTGAGCTGAATGCGAAGCAGTTCAGAAATTTCATAGATTTCAGATTTACCTTTTATCTGAGAATGAAACCCCTGCATATGCAAATATGCTGAGACAAAATCCCCCAGACCTGGCACAATTTACAAGGAATTTATGTGATTTGGCATTCCGGTATTTGAACACCTAATTCTGGAGTCCTGTACATCGAGTTCTGGGTGTGGGAATCATACCCACCTTCTATATCTGGATAGTCAATGTGACTCAATAGCAATGGTATTGAGATCTACACTTTCAGAAAATAATCACACCGTATCCCCGGGCAAACCCAGAGTCAACAGCTCAACTAAACTGCACTCTAGGGCTCTAAAACAAATATGATGCTCTAGATTTAAGGTTACAAAATAATGCTAGTTTGGGGTTTTAAATATGCCCCTAAACCCACAGCTCTTCTTCTATTAACGAAACAATGTCTATGGACAGACAAGCAATAATCTGCATATGCAGATCACAGAAAGTCAGGCAACAACAGAAACAGTTTCTCTGTTACTTGTTTCCCTACCCCATGGGATCAAAAACTCCACATCTCTTCTCAAGCATTTAATTAACTAGCTATATCTAACCCTCTGCGGGTTCATCCATTAGCAGCCACAGAGCATGTAGCCATCAGTTGATGCAGCTATATTGCATGTCAGTTGACAGAATCAACCTTCACATCAGTAACCCACCCCAAAAACTCTAATTCGAAACCTACCCAGAATTGTTAAAAAACAAGAAAACCATTCATTAGATATGGGTTTTGCAAAACATTTGTCATATTCAAGCCTTCAACTGTAGAATCAATAAGCAAGAAGCTCTGCCCAAATATCACCCTCGTAAGAAAAATATATGCAGCATTTTCAAGAAGAACCCCAGAGCTGAACACCAAAAGACAAATCAAATTTAATCTAAATGAAAAACAAAACTGCCCAATGTAACCTGGATATGGGGTAGGATGATCCTTGGAGGCCTCCATCGTTCTTCACAGATCCCAACTGACCAAAAGTTACAATGTCTATACAGATTTGCTTTGGAGATCTGAAAACAAAATGCAGAGGAGATGTTTATGTAATTCTAGTGGACTTTGAGAACGGATATTCATTGTATATATACTTTATTTCAAATTGTGGGGGCGGCAAAAGCAATTATATGATATTGAGAACATCGCCAACGTTCAAAAAGACCATTAGTGGAGATATTATCCGTTGTACTCAGTAAAATTTTATTTTAAAAAGTTTACTAAGAGGGGCGCGGCCAGCTTGATTCCTGTTTGGTGTGATTAAATTTTGTTTTATTAACGGTCAACAACGTTTGAATTTGGAAAGGCCTTCAAATTTCAAAGGCATTGTAATTTGTGGGCCAATGAATGAAGTTCTCTCGCTAAGGCATTAAAAAAATGTTTGTTTGACTATACGATACGATGGCCAGAATATTGACCATATTTATCCATTAATTAATTTTTTTAAATGGTTAGTAGCAATTTAGATTACTATAAGTTGAAGTGCACTATTTAAAAAAAATAAAAGTAGGGGTATACGGGATCATTTCTCAAAAATTAAATGAGGAAAACCCAAAGAACATAAAAAAGACAAAGAAACATGGGCATCTTTCTTATCCCTTACTTCAAAGGTGCACACATTCTTATCTCTAATCTTTGTACTTTCTTATCTAGATCATATTTACATACATTTCTATCTTAAACTTCATCTCCTTTGTATATTGAGAATCAATACAAAGGTTCCAAACTTTGCAAAGTTGACGTCACGTGCTTTTACCCTACCTTCATTTGTGGTACTTGTTGGATCTACTTTGTGGAAAAGGATCCCCCTTGATTCTCCTTGTGTACCATTTCTATCCGCACATCTTTTGGATTTTGGTGAGTGATCTACCATAACATTTCTCACCAATTTCAGCAATACACTTTGGTGAACCTGACGATACATTTTGGTGAACGTGAACCTTTCATGCATTTCATACCTTTTGCGTTGGTTAGTTATATTTTGTATGCATTTCCAAAACATTAAAAATCACAAAAATATTTATTTTATGCTTTCATGTTTTCTTGCATCGTAAAAGAGAAAAATACCACCAAAAAAATCATTGTCTTTTACTTTCTTGCATACCATTTTTATTTGAGAAAAATAAAAAAATAATTGCATTTTATTTCACAATTAGTTTCCTTTCAACATGTATGATTTCTTTCGTGGGTATTTTGATGATTCCTTTGTCAGGCACGCTTGTAAGAACCCCCAATGAGGTGTCTAGTAGTGAAGATGTGGTTATGCCAGATGAGATCTCCCATGGTCCCATCTCTGTTGCATCTTCCTTTACATCTCTTCAACCAAACCTTTACCAAACATTTTTTTCTTGGCTTCCTTTCCATAATTTTGTCAATAACATTCACTAGTAAATTTTACCCTATTTTTCGACAAGGATTAGTCAAATTTTTGAGACCCATTGGTCGAGCCGACGACCAAAACTGTCGTCAAACTTTTCTCGTCGCTTATTCGATAGGAAAAGAAATCATCGATATATCGACCTTCTTAATGGTTGAATTATCGACCGAATCTTCGTCTAAAAAATCGCTTGAAGCTGGAAGAATCGCAGATCAAACCTTTTATATAGCAACCAACGTTCGTCTCAATTGCGACCAACGGTGGTCGGATCGAACGTCGAGCACATAACAGTCTTGTCGAAACATCAAACACAGTGTTTCTCCTTTGCGACCAAAGTTCGTCGAAATTGACACCGATCACAGAGTGACCAACGTCGAAAAAGTGACCAATACTAATTTTTGGTTTATATATATATATATATATTATAAAATGATCCAAATATAAAAAAATACACAGCGTAAATATAAAAATGGTACACACAAGCTCAATGTTTTGATCTCATAACGGTAGAATGATAAAAATCCCCAAATATGAAAGCTCCTATGGTGCCACGCGTGCTTCCCTGCCTATGCAGTCAATCAATGAAAACCCCCTCAGTAATAACACATCTTCCATGTGTCTCTTAGCATTGATTAAATAATGAAGGTATGTTAGTTTGAGCTTCACTTAGTTTCGAGAATACTTTAATATTATCTACTTAACAAGGCCAACCACGTGAAGGTGGAAGCTCATCTAGCCCCTCCTAGGACACTCTTATGACCCTTTACGACACTTTAAGATTTCTAAGATGTATTCTTAGGGATCGTAAAGGGTCATAAAGGGTCATAAGGGATCGTGGGACACAACATCTAAGAAACATAAATGTAGGCATCATGGTCACAATTGTTTAGAGACACAACATAATTCAGTGGTATACCCAGACGATGCAACGCAACCACTACTCTTCCAATTTGAAGTTGGCACTGCACGATCCAAAAACCATAGATAAAATTTATTCCTTATCGATGGTTTTTGGATCGTGCAGTGCCAACTTCGAGCTGGAGGAGTAGTGGTTGTGTTGCATCGTCTGGGTATACCACTGAATTATGTTGTGTTTCCAAACAATTGTGACCATGATATCTACATTTATGTTTCTCAGCTGTTGTGATATCTATATTTATGTTTCCCAGCTATCGTGTTTATGTGATGCAAAATTTATTGTCTGTAGTCGTTGCAACAGTGTCGGGCGCCAACTTCAACACAATATGATCACTAGACATGGTTGTATGTCTTCTACTTTTAAGTTGTGTTGTCTACTGATCACTAGACAGCGCAACTTAAAAGTAGAAGACATACAGCCATGTCTAGTGATCATACTGTGCTAAAGTTGGCGCTTGACGCTGTTGCAACGACTACAGACAGTAAATTGTGCATCACTGCCTGATGTCGTTGATGAGCTTCCACCTTCACGTGGTTGGCCCTGTTAAGTAGAGAATGTTAAACTATTACGCATGTGCATAGTCAAGCCATACACTTCTCCTTTCCTCTCTATGTCCTACACTTGTATATACGGCTACACAACTAGATGCATGATATAAAATTCATAGTTTATTACATACAAGATCGTAAGATAAGCTAGATCAATAACTTAGCTAAATCAATCATAAGGTATTTAAAACTAGTATCGTAAAGAAATGCAAAATATGTAAAATATTGGTAAGGGGTGGCAAGATCAAAGAAGAACTCAGAAGTACAAGACCTAAGGGCCAGACCTAATGCCTCGGGGGCTCATCATAGATGGCCTTGCCTACGTAACACGCAGAGACATCGTAGTTCAGGTTTAACTTTAACTTTAACAATAAATAATTAGAGCTACATACCCTTGAAGAGAGAGATATGGTAATATGATTGTTTCTCTCAATAGTAATACATTGTTCTTTGGGT
>MU227804.1:1708562-1731533 GCA_018584345.1 Thuja plicata
TCTCAATCTTCTACAATCACCACTTCACAGTCCAAACAGTGAGTGACCGATTCTATCTCGACAACTTCAAACTAGTTCAACACAAACCCTAGGTGATCAAGCTAGATTCGGGTTTAATGGATTAGTTCAAAGTTGGGTGTTTGGAATAGTCATAGATGATTGGGAAATTTTTTGTGGCCTTCTAATGTCTTGGCATGGTCAACTCCTTGACCTCTGTCCACCACCGACTGTAGATTTTTGTTCCTTCTTTCTCCCACTGGCTAAACATGCTAAACTTGATTAGCCTATGGCATCAAACTTGAAGCAGTTCGGCAACCTTCACAACTCTGAGTGTTGGATAAATTAAAGCATATTTCCCTAATTTGATTTTCAAACTAGGTTGAAATAGATTAAATGAATTTGGGAGGACAGTGTGCATCAATGGACTGGCAGTGGATGTTAATTCATCTAACAGTTCACGACAGACTAATACAATGAAACACATAAACTGTTTAAATGAATGACAAATACCGAGGATGCATTGAAAATAATTTCACCATGAAGATGTATAAATGAATTTGCAGGGTTAATAAGCTATATGTTCATCACAAGAATGACAGTGCCACAAATAGAACAAGAGAAGACAAAAAGAACATACTCTGAACTATGAATCTTTTGTATTCCAAACAGTGCTTCCCCAAATAGTGCTTCCTCCTTCACACTTCGCCCTTGATAAAATTCGTCGTGCTTCCCCAAATAGTGTATTCCAAACAGTGCTTCCCCAAATAGTGCTTCCTCCTTCGCACTTCGCCCTTGATCAAATTCGTCATGCTTCCCCAAATAGTGTATTCCAAATAGTGCTTCCCCAAATAGTGCTTCCTCCTTCCCGCTTCGCCCTTGATCAAATTTGTCGTGCATGGAATAATGAAATGTGAAACCTTTTTTTTTTTTTTTATGCCCGTGTTGGTCGAAATTTTGACCAACATGAGTACGGATTAAAAAAAAAACAAAGCTTTCCTTCTATAATCCAACCAAACAAAACCTTTTTATTTGTTGGTCGCATTGTTTGGTCGAAAAATAAGGTCAAATGTACTAGTGATTGAAACACCTAAATTAATTGTCCATGCCAAATCATTGATAACTATCAAAGGATGCCCTTCTCAATCAATTAACAAGGCTCCTATCAATGTTAAAGGTTATCCTCAAACGCCTAGCAAACCTATTATATCTGTCAAAGGGAAACCTAGGAGTCCTTTGGAGTTTTTCAATGATCACATTGTGGTGGCTCATACCTATCGTATGCGGAATAATCGTCAACCTACTAATCTAGTTATTCCTACTTCTTTACCTCCTTCTCAACCAGTGCTTCCCTCAACACCTCGTTTACCTCCCAATCTTGGAAATGAGTATGATTTGGTTGAACAATTACGTGCTACTCCTGCTAAGATGTCTGTATGGGAACTTCTTCAAACTTCACCAACATATCATGAAGCCTTGTAAAAAGCTTTAACTACTCTTCCACCTCTACCACCCAATCAAGTCAATATCAACTCTTTCTTGGAATGTATGCATACTATGCCTACTCCTCCTCAAATTGTCTTCACCCAAGATGATTTTCCTTCCAAATAAGTTTAAATTTAATATGATGATCTCATGGTTGTTGTTCTTATTAATGGAAATCTCATTCAAAGAACCTTAATTGACAATGGGTCTGACTTGAATGTTTGTAGCTTGGATATGTTAAAGGAAATCAAAGCCGACATATCAAATCTTCAACCGGATAATATTCCTATTCATGGATTTGACAATATTACTAAAAGGACATTGGGTATCATAACCTTGCCTATTAAGGTTGGTCTTGTTATTCTAGACACTCATATTCATGTGATGCCTAGATCCCTTTATTATAACCTCCTTTTGGGAAGACCACGGTTACATAACATGCATTTTATTCCTTCAACTCTTCATCATAAGGTCAATTTTATCTATAGCAATGTGATTTACACTCTTCATGTGAATGATAGACTAAATCGCTATTTAAATGCAAAATCTACTAAGGGTCCTAAGTCTAATGAAGAAAAAAGGGAACCTGGTTCTAAACCTGATAAGAAGTCTATAGGAGAACCTTCTTCTTCAACTTCTCTTCCAGAAGATGATTCGGGATCTTTGGATTTCACACCAATATTCATCGAGAATATATAGTTTGAGATCTTTCATTTATGCAATCTCAAACTAAAAATACGAAAGAGACTATTACTCCAACTCCTCTTTCGACTGAGCTAAGTAATAAATTTTTTGTTGCATCTACAAATGAAACTCTAGAAGCTATTAATATTGATTGTTATGACATAGTTTCCTATGAAGCCCCATTAACTCTTTCAGATATGGCTTCTTGTTATGATCCTAGTTATCACTTGCTTGCAAAATGTGAATTTAATGGAAAGGGATGTGGAAAATTTTAACAAGGGATACAAGTGCCATTGGAAAATGATGTGCATGAACATTCCTATGGATTGGAATTTAATCCTCCTAAGAAACCACAACTGGTTACTTTAAATGTCAATCACATTTCTAGTGGACCTCTTAAACTTGTGAATCCTAATCTCATCGATTTTTATATAAAAAATCTTCCCTTCATACCTTTGGTACTAATGATGCTTTAGCTGACTTCTTGGGGGCATATAATGATCTCCCTCCTTTTCACCATAATAGGATAATGCCTTACTTCTTGAATGTTGAAGCTTACTTTGGGAAAGATGTTGACCTTGAACATCTTCCTAATTCTCCTTTTCCCATGGATGTTTCTTCAAAAAGTTATATTTTTATTACTGACAGCGTTGATGTGCAAATGGATCCTAATGACCCTGAAAATTTTATCAAAATTGGCTTATTTCTAGATGAGGAAGAATGCACAAAGTTCACTTCTCTTCTTCTTTAATTCCTTGATATCTTTGCTTAGATTTATTCTGATATGCCTGGCATTGACTCTAAGATCGTCACTCATAATATCATTCTTGCTCCTAATGCTAAACCTATCAAACAAAACATACACAAGATGAAACCTAAGATTGCTCTTCTGGTTAAAGCTAAAATAGAAAAGCTTCTTGATATTGGCTTTATACGTCCTATAGACTATTTTCCTTGGATCCCAAACATTGTGGTCGTATCCAAGGGTGAAAACAAAATCAAGATGTGTACTAATTTTCGTGACTTAAACAAAGCTTCTTTGAAAGATGATTTCCCTCTTCCAAACATTGATATGATAGTGGATTCTACATCAAGACATGCTTTATTATCTTTCATGGATGGCTTTTATGGATACAATCAAATATTTATCCCTCCCCAAGATCAATATAAAACTACTTTCATTAGTCTTTGGCGAACCTTTTGTTAGGTTGTTATGCCTTTCAGATTAAAGAATGATGCAGGAGCATCCTAGGATTCTTGGCAATCCTGTATCAAACCAAAAATATGTTTGCTTTTGGAGTTTGATGGCTTGGAGGAGTTCTTGGTTGAGTACTCGGTTGTTTGGTTTCCTATTGATCAGTGGTCGTTCGACTCTGTGATTGAGCTCGATGGTTTTTCTCGGTGACTCGATTATTGTTGGTGACTCGGTTCCACCAAACAGTCTTGGTGTTTGGTGATGTCTGCTTGGTTATTTCACCGAGTGGGTTTGGTTGGCATGGTGGCTTCACCAAGCGATTGAAGTTGGCTCGATTCTATTTCATCGAATAGGTTTTATTTGTTATATCTCGAGGCCAACTTGCGCATTTAATTTGGATCACGACATTAATGATGGATCTCCCATTAGGGATTGTGTGGACCTAAATATGGGTCGTTGGTTTCTCCAATGCTAGATTCTTGTGGATCTTTTAGGTTGACCTATTGGTTGCCTCTTGTATTTATGTAGTTCTTTGTTCTTTGTTTGAGGGGCGCAGATCAGAGGGAAAGATCTGAGTGTTAGATCTGAGAAGTTGGGTAGTGAGTCGTATGTCTTGGCAGAAGGTAAATGGCCTAATTCTTGCAGAAGATCTGTGATAGATCTTAGTGTGACTCTTTGTAATTGACCATAACTGGGAAGGCCTTACCATCTGGCATGTTGGATGTAATTTTTGTTTGAAGGTAATAAATCTCTTATGTTGGTTACTATCCATGTGTTATTTATTATTTCTGTTATTCTTGTTGTTAGTTGCAAGTCTAGACATCTCTTTTGATATCTCTCCGGTCTTGACTTTATTAGATGGTATCAGAGCTAAGTTTCAATCACTGGATGAGGAACTAAGTTTTCATTCGCTGGAGACTAGTGGATTGAATATGCCTTCGAAGAAAACCCATGAGATCTGATGCAAGGAGGAAGTGGAGATGGGACCAAGGGCTCTCCCAACTACCAAACCACCTTACAGAACCAATGTGGAAGCCAAAAAAACATAGTGAGAGAAGAAACAACAAAGATCCTTTCATTAATTCATCAAAATCATTACATGTCAGGCTGTAAGGCCTTCCTGGTCTGGGCCAGATACATTCAGTGAATTACAATATGATCTTCATACATGCGAGGTCACAAACCCGCTTACAGATAATTCTAATCTCAATCTTCTATCTAATCTATCATGCTCAAATAACTCTAAGCACTGCCTAAAACTAAGAACATTGAAACAAATATATACAAGAGTCCACCAAGAGAGTTCGCGTGCTCAAATTCATAAGTGAGACCCAAATTTAGGTCCACACAGATCCCAATGAGAGACCCCAAATCAATTAAGCCACGTAAATTAACTGAAGCAGTTAGCCACCAGATCCAACTCCAAAATAAACATCTCGGGCAAAGGTTGACCGAGTAATAGAGTGACTTGGGCAAAGGTTGACCGAGCAATAGGAAATAGAACCCGAGCATCAGAAGAGAAACTTGAGCAATAGGAAAATAAACAAGCTTGCCCGAGCGACAAACCTGAGAAATAGAAACAAGCATGCCCGAACAATAGAACCCGAGCGACAGAGACAAGCATGCCTGAGAAACAGAACCCGAGCAACAGAGTATTTCCCAAGCAGCCTCCAAACAACTAAAGAACAAAACAAACATCTTTTTTTTCGGTTGAGCAGAATTGCCAATGACCCAAGATGCTCCTGCATCAGACACCTAGGGTTAATAGAAATGATTCCCTGAATCATGTATCAGGTCCAACCTGAAATGAATCCAACTTAGATTGAGAAATCCAAGATGAGTCCTCAATCGGTCTGTTCTTCCACTTTACTAGATATTCCATGTATTCTTTTCCTCTTATGCTTCTCCCAATTCTCTATTTCAAAATATTTTCAACTTCCTCTATCTTCTTCTTAGGATAATCACTTGGTATTGTCACTTCTTCATCAGGTTCATGATATTCATACAAGTCTGAAATATTGAATATAGGTGATATATCCATGTCATCAAGTAATTCAACTTCATAAGCATTTCACTGTCAAATCTTCTCAATATTTTGCAAGGACTTAATTTCTTCATCTTCAATTTACCATATGTTCCAATAGGAAATTTTCCTTTCTTCAAATGAACCATTACTGCATCACCAAATTCAAATGGTTTATGTCTTCTTGATCTATTTGCACTATCTTTGTACTTCTAATTACTTTTCTCCAGCTTTTGTTTTACATCTTCATGCAATGTCTTCATGAACTCAACAAATTCTTTTGCTTCTGCACTTCTTTTCTCTTCCCCAACAATATCTCTCAAATCTAATATACCTCTTTGTTGTGTGCCATGAACAATCTCAAAAGGTGTTTTTCCAGTACTTCTATTCACTGAACTGTTGTATGCAAACTCTGCTTGTGCCAACATTAAATCCCAATTACTTGGTGTGTCTCCAACTAAGCATCTCAACAAATTACCCAAACTTTGGTTTACAACCTCTGTTTGTCCATCAGCCTTTGGATGAAATGTAGAACTAAACTTCAACTCAGTGTCCAACTTCTTCCAAAGTGTTCTAAAAAAATAGCTAACAAACTTACTGTCTCAGTCAGAGATGATACTCCTCGGTAATCCATGCAATCTGACAATCTCCTTAAATAAAAGATCTTCTATATGTATTGCATCTAATGTTTTCTTACATGGTATGAAATTTGCCATCTTAGAAAATCTATCCACAACAACAAATATGGAATCATTACCTCTTGTTTTCCTAGGTAAGCCAAGAACAAAATCCATGCTGATATCACTCCAAGGTTTCTCAGGAACAGTAATAGGTGTATACAAACCAGTATTTTGACTTCTTTTGCAACTTGACAGACTCCACAACTTTTCACAAATTTTTGAACATCCTTATACAACTGAGGCCAAAAGTACCTTTCCTTAAGCAAACTCAATGTTTTATCAATCCCAAAATGTTGAGCTAATCCACTACTATGTTTCTCCTTAATCAAATTAGTTCTCATTGAACCTCTCGGTATACACAACTGAATACCTTTGAACAACATATCTTCCTGAATGAAATAGTCTTCATACTTAAATGATTGATTTGAATTAGGTGCTCTGCACCCTCTCCACTGCTCTGAAAAATCAGGATCACTTTCATAAAAATTCTTCATGTCATCAAAACCAAGAACCTCAATTCTCATTTTAGTCAACAAAGATCTTCTTCTACTCAATGCATTAGCAACTCAGTTAAAAAAATCCACTCTTATGTTTAATCAAAAATTTGAAACTTTACAAATACTCTACCCATTTCATATGTCTCTGATTCAACTTATTCTGACTACCCAAATACTGTAAAGCCTTATGATCAATATACAACACAAATTCATTTGGCATCAAATAGTGTCTCCATTTCTTCATAGCTTGAACAATAGCATATAACTCTTGATCATAGACAAAATATCTCCTCTTAGCACCATTCAACTTTTCACAAAAGAAAGCAACAGGTTTACCTTCTTGAGTCAATACAGCTCCAATTTCACTTCTACTTGCGTCACATTCAACTTGAAATACCTTATTGAAATCAGGTAATGCTAACATGGGTAATTCAAAAACCTTCAACTTCCAAGCCTCAAAACTCTTATTAGCTCCATGTGTCCATTTGAATTCTCTTTTGTCTCCTCTCATTGTCTCAGTCATAGCATTACAAATAGAACTAAATATATGATAAACTTTCTATAAAAGCTTGCCAATCCATGAAATGATCTTACCTCAGTGACATTCTCAGGTGTAGGCCAACTAAGTATAGCTTCAACCTTCTCTGGATCCATCTTCAAACCATCAGCTGAGATTACAAATCCCAAATACACAAGCTCTTCTTTCATGAAGGAACACTTCTTCAGATTTATCAGCAACTTTTCATCTTTCAATCTCTGCAACACTTGCCTTGTATGCATCAAATGCTCTTCTCTAGTCTTGTTGAATATTAGAATATCGTCCAAGTATACAATCACACATTTATTCAAAAATTTCTTCAGAACTTCATTCATTAACCTCATAAATGTACTCGGTGCATTAGTTAAACCAAAGGGCATAACCAACCACTCATACAAACCTTCCTTTGTCTTGAAAGAATTCTTCCACTCATCACCTTCTCTGATTCTGATATGATGATATCCACTTTTCAAATCAATTATGGTAAAATATCTTGCTCCACTTAAACAATCCATTATGTCATCCATTCTTGGTATAGGAAACCTATACTTCACTGTGATCTTATTAATTGCTATGGAATCAGTGCACATTCACCATTCTCCATTCTTCTTAGGTGCCAATACAGCTGGTACTGCACATGGAATCAAACCCTCTTGAATCAAACGTTTGTTCAACAATTCATGAACTTGTCGGTTAAGCTCTTCATTATCAGTCGGTGTTAACCTATGTAGTGATTTGTTCGGTAAACTAGCTCCAGGAATCAGATCCATATAGTGACTGATATCTCTCATTGGTGGAAAACCATCAGGTACATTATCTAAAATTATCTCCTTGTACTCAGTGAGTAACTTTCCAACTTCTGCAGGAATGTCATCTTCTATATTCTTACTTGGTTTGTTAGGAATCAAAGCATAACATATATCATTTCTTTTCAAATCCTTAACAAACTGTCTACCTTCCATCAGACAAAATTTCACAGATGTACATATCTCACCAACAGATTCTTCAATCAAAGGTAACAAAAATTGCTTCTTACCATCAACCCAAATAGAATATCTATTCGATCTCCCATCATGTATATCATGTCTATCATATTGCCAAGGTCTACCCAACAAAATGTGACAATAATTCATAGGCATAATATCACACAACACCTTATCATAATACTTTCCAATTTTTAGATTCACAAAACATTGTTCACTCACCATTAATGTATGATCATCCTTGATCCATGACATCTGATAGGGCTTGAGATGTTTCATCCTCTCCAACTCCAACTTTTTAACCATTTCCTCAGATGCCAGATTCTCCAAGCTTCCACTATCCACAACCAACTTCCAAACTTTGTCTGCAACTCTACATCTGGTCTTGAACAAAATTTTCCTGTCAGGATCTTGCTTGTCCTTCTCACTCCATAGTATCCTTCGGATCATGAGATTTCCTTCCTTCTCAGCTTCATTTGGTGACTCCTCTTGCACCAATGCATTTATTCTACTACTACCTTTCTTTCTTGCATGTGTACATTCAAAGGATTTATGTCCTTCTTCACCACAATTGTAACAAGTTACTTGGAATCCTTTCCTGCTATAACCACCTCTAGAGTAATTACCTCTTCCTTGGTATGAACTTCCACCTTTCTATTTAGTCTTTCCTTTGTCTTGGGATGTGTCTGAAATTGACTTGTATGGTTTAGATCTTCTATTTTCACCACGAGATCTACCTCTTCCTCTAGGGAATCTACCACCTCTACCTCTTTGTCTTTGTTCATATCTTCTGTTCAAATTTTACTCAACTTTTAGGGAAAATTGGTATGTCTCCTCAATGCTTTCCATCTTGACCAAACTGATCTCATCTTGTATGGAACTTCTCAATCCATTCAGGTATCTTGCTGCTCTTTCCACTTCATCTTCAACATGTCCATATCTGATGTCCAATATGTAGAATTCTTTTGTATAGTATTTTACTGATTTGCCTTTCTACTTCAAACTTTGCATTCGCCTGATTAGGTTAATCTGATAATCACAAGCTATAAACTTTCCCTTCAATTTGTTTACCATCTTATCCCATACCTTGATTTTTTCTTTACCCTTCTTCTTCTGATCCAATTGCAGATGTTCCCACCACAAGGATGCATGCACTTTCAACTTTGTGCTTGCAATCTTCACCTTATTATCCTCTGCTACATTTTCATATTCAAAATAATTTTCCATCTCAGTTATCCAATCAATCAATTCATCAGAATCCAATTTTCCACTATACTCAGGAGGATTAAACTAAGGTGTGGATTTCAAACTTGTCAAATCTCTCAGGAATCACTCTTCTTCCTTATTCATCACAGGTGCAGGTGCATCTTCACCTTGAACCTCTTCAATTTCATCATCATTAACATCTTCAAGATGTCTTCCTCTACATTGGGTTATCTTAACAACTTCCAATCTAGCATCCATCTATCTAAGCATATCAACTAGACCTAGATTTTCATTTCCTCTCCCACAAACCATCTTGAATCCCTCTGCAATTGTAGGTCAGATCGCAATCTGCTACCCCACAACAATACCAACTAGGTTAGGGTTTACAAGAAGGAAATTAGATCTCACCAATGCTTTGATAATACCTGACGCAAGGAGGAAGTGGAGATGGGGCCAAGGGCTCTCCCAACTACCAAACCACCTTGCAGAACCAATACGGAAGCCAAAAAAACACAGTGAGAGAAGAAACAACAGAGATCCTTTCATTAATTCATCAAAATCATTACATGTTAGGTTGTAAGGCCTTCCCAATTTGGGCCATATACATTCAATGAATTACAATATGATCTTCATAAATGCGAGGTCACAGACCTGCTTACAGATAATTCCAATCTCAATCTTCTATTCAATCTATCATGCTCTAAGAACTCTAAGCATTGTCTAAACCTAAGAACATAGAAACAAATATATACAAGAGTCCACCAAGAGAGGTTGGCGCTCAAGTCCATAAGTGAGACCTAGATTTAGGTCCACACAGATCCCAATGAGAGATCCCAAATCAATTAAGCCACATAAATTAACTAAAGAAGTCGGCCACCAAATCCAACTCCAAAATAAACATCTCGGGTAAAGGTTGACCGAGCAACAAAGTGACTCGGGAAAAGAACACCCTGAGCAACAGGAAACAGAACCTGAGCTTCAAAAGAGAAACATGAGCAACAGGAAAATAAACAAGCTTTCCCGAGCGACAGACCCGAGCAATAGAACCTGAGCGACAGAGACAAGCATGCTCGAGCAACAGAACCCAAGCAATAGAGTATTTCCCGAGTAGCCTCCAAACAACTAAAGAACAAAACAAATATCTTTTTTTTTTGGTTGAGAAGGATTGCCAATGACCTAAGATGCTCCTGCATCAAGATCACAAAGGAGGAACCTAAGGAGGAATTCAATCTGGAAGATTTTAGAGCTTTGCAGAGACATGTGCAATATCTACAAGAGGAGTTGCGAAGAAACAATGCATCTAAAGAAAACTGAGATAGTGGTGAAGAATTTGAGGAAGAAGCTCATTTTTAGGAAGTTGTAGAAGACGTCTGAGATCCAGAAGAGACTAGATTTCAGAAATATATGTCTAAGATTGGGAAAAACCTAAGATTGAAGTTTCTGTATTTCTTGGAAGCCTTAGGCCAAAGGAGTTGATCAATTGGATTAATGAGATGGATGAATAATTTGAGTATGAGGAAGTGGAAGATCCTTATAGAGTTCGATTTGCAAAGACAAAGCTTAAAGGTCATGCAAATATATGGTGGAGAGAAGTTCAAATGGAAAGAATTAGGAGAGGAAAATAAAGATTACTAGATGGAACCGAATGATTGAAAAGATGAAGAAGCAATTCATAATGATGGATTATGAATTGGAGATGTTTAAGAAGATGCAAGGATTGAAGCAGATAAACAAATCGGTGCAAGAGTATACCGAGGAGTTTTATAGAATCTTGATTAGGACTGTTCATTCTGAAGTTGATAAAGAGAAGGTTTCTAGGTATATCTATGGCTTGAGACCTAGTATTCAAGAAGAGTTACTTATTGTTTGGATGAAAACAATAGGAGATGCTTATTAGATGGCATTGAAGATTGAAGAAAAGATGAACAAAAAGTTTGAAAGAAGACCGAATAATAGAAACCAAGGTGGTAAGACTGATGCCACAACTACTAGGAGTAATGGGACGGAGAACCCTAAGCAGACCGATGTAGGATCTGGCAATAGTAAAACCAATAGGAACTACAATGCTAGGTATAGAGGAAGAGGAAGAAGTGATTTCATCAGTACTTGTTTTTAGTGTGGTGACAAGGGTCATAAGGCCTTTTCATGTCCTCAAAATAAGTTTACCCTAATTACCAAGGAAATTCCAGTGAATACCGTAGAAGAAGGTGAAGTTCTGATCATGAGAAGACTCGCTACATGTATTAATGAACCAATGCAGAGAAGGAATTCGTTCAAAACTGGATGTAAGTGCAAGGATAAGGTATGCAATGTCATAATTGATGGTGACATCTATGAGAACTTTTTTTTATAAGAGATAGATAGTAAGTTAAAATTGGAAAGGAGGAAACATCCTAATCCTTATCAAATTAGTTGGATACAAGATGTGTCTAAGGTTAGGATTGAAGAGCAATGCCTTGTTTGTTTTAAGTTTGGATCTTATCATGATGATATATCGTGTGATGTTTTTTCCATGGATGTGTGTCACCTATTGCTTGGTAGACCTTGGAAATATGATACACATATTATTCTTAATGGTCATGCCAATACCTATGTGGTTAGGAAGGGGGGTTTCGAGCATAAACTAGTACCTTTGCAGGAAGCAAGAGTTAAAAGACATGGAGTCATTAGATGTTGTCCAAGTGACATTGGCAGAATTGATGAACCTATTCCTATGAGTGAAAGGAAGGGGGATCTGAAGGGAAATGTTGAGGAGAATGACATCTCTGAGGAACTTGCAGAGATTAAGAAACAAATGGCATTTCTGACTAAGGTGGTGCAGTAGATGTTGGCACTTGTGACACAAAGAGATTCATATGATACTGAGTTGATTAGTAAGTCATATGAGGATGTGGTTCCCCTAAATACTGATGGTATCAGAAGTGCATTAAGAGAGTAGAAGAAGACAAAGGATGGTCGAAGTCAGTTACTGTCAGTTATAGACAAGAGATCTGAGAAAAGTGTAGGGGAGGTGAACTTGCTGAATGGGACAGTGGACAGAGTGAAGATATCGTGGGATGAAGGACAAGAGAAGATATGGGTTAAGAACAAGTATGGAATACCTGTTCTAATTCCCTTAAGATGTTCATGATTCCTTTACAGGAATATCTTCTTTTACCTGGGGTTTCTAATGCAGGAGCATCCTAGGATTCTTGGCAATCATGTATCAAACCAAAAATATGTTTTCTTTTGGAATTCGGTGGCTTGGAGGATTCCTCGGTTGTTTGGTTTCCTGTATCAATGGTTGGTCCACTCGGTGATTGAGCTCGGTGGTGTTTCTTAGTGACTCAGTTACTATTGGTGACTTGGTTCCACCGAACAGTCTTGGTGTTTGTTGATGTCATCTTGTTTGTTTCACTGAGTGGGTTTGGTTGGCTTGGTGGCTTCGCCGATCGGTTGATGTTGGCTTAGTTATGTTTTACCGAATGGATTTTATTTGTTAGATCTCGAGGCTGACTTGCGCATTTAATTTGGATCGCAACATTAATGATGGATCTCCCATTGGGGATTGTGTGGACCTAAATCTGGGTCATTGGTTTCTCCAATGCTAGATTCTTGTGGATCTTTTAGGCTGACGTGTTGGTTGCCTCTTGTTTTTATATAGTTCTATATTCTTCATTTGAGGGGGGCAGATAAGAGGGAAATATCTGAGTGTTAGATTTGAGAATTTGGGTAGTGAGTCCTATGTCTTGGCAGAAGGTAAATGGCCCGATGCTTACAGAAGATCTGTGATAGATCTTAGTGTGACACTTTGTAATTGTTCATAACCGGGAAGGCCTTACCACCTGACATGTTAGATGTAATTTTTTTTATGATAATAAATCTCTTATTTTGTTTCCTATCCATGTGTTCTTTTTGTTTCCATTGTTCTTGTTGTTGGCTGCAAGTCTGGACATCTCTTTTGAGATCTCTCCGATCTTGAATGCATTAACGAATGTGGGTGCTACATATCAATGTGTTATTTCACAAATATTTTATGACTACATTCATAATATCCTTGAAGATTATGTTGATGATATCCTCGCTAAGTCCATTGAACATGGTGATCATGTGCCTATTCTTAGAGATATCTTCGAAAGGATACATAAATACAACATGCGCTTGAATCCTCAGAAATGTGCTTTTGGTATTGATAGTGGAAAACTTCTTGGATTTATTATCTTTAACCAAGGGATTGAGGAGGATACTGAGAAAATTGATCCTATCATTAATATGCCACCTCCGCGAAACATTTCACAACTCCATAGTTTACAAGGAAAAATACAAGCTATTTGTAGATTTGTCTCAAACCTCACATATCGCACAATTCCCTTCACTTCCTTGTTAAAGAAAGACACTGATTTCTCTTGGGACGAGGCATATAAATACTAATTTGAATAATTCAAAGAATACCTTGCTAATCCTCCTTTTTAACAACCCACTCACCCTAATCGACATTTTTTCCTTTATACTTCAACTTCTTCAAAAGCGTTAAGCCCTGTTCTAGCTCAACATATTAGTGATGGAAAAGAGTCACCAGTGTATTATATTAGTGATGCAAGGGAGGAAGGAGATAGGGCCTAGGGCACACCTAAAACCATCCAACTTTCAGATACAATGCAAAATGAATACAATAACACATTGAGAGAGAGAAACACAAAGATATTTTATTATTAAATCATCAAACTCAATACATGCTAGGCTGTAAGGCCTTCCTGATTATGGCCATATACATCACAATGTATTACAATTCGATCTATTTACACAGGAATCTCAGATCTTCAATATCTTAACATTTGTCTTCTTGCTCTAAGACTTACTACCAAACTAAGAACATACAAAAAAATATATACAAGAGTCCACCAAAGAGGTCAGTGCTCAAATACAAAGGAGAGACCCATATTTAGGTCCACATGGATCCCAAGATAGATCCCAAATAAATCCAGCTATGAAAATTAAATGAAGAAGTCAGCCACCAACTTCAATTCCCAAATAAACCAACTTGGCACAGGCACGACCGAGCAACAGAACACCTCAGCCAAAGAAGAGCCGAGCACCAGAACATAAGCATGACCAAGATATTTAGAAAGCATGCCAAGAAATAGAGAACAAACATGTCGAGCAATAGAGAACAAACTAAGGAATGGACTAAACATATTTTTGGTTGAGCAGGATTGCCAAAGACCCAAGATGCTCCTGCATCAGACACCTGGGGTTGAAAAGAAATGATTCCCCGAATCATGCATCAGGTCCAACCTAAAATGAATCCAACTTAGATTGATAAATCCAAGATGAGTCCTTAATTGGTCTGTTTTCCACTTTACCAGATATTCCATGTATTCCTTTCCTCTTGTACTTCTGTCAACTCTCTGTTTCAATGTCTTCTCAACTTCCTCTATCTTCTTCTTAGGATAATCACTTGGTATTGAAACTTCTTCATCAGGTTCATGATATTCATACAAGTCTAAAATATTAAATATAAGTGATGTATCCATGTCATCAGGTAATTCAACTTCGTAACCATTTCCACTGTCAAATCTTCTCAGTATTTTACAAGGACCAAATTTCTTCAACTTCAGTTTCCCATATGTTCCAATAGGAAATATTCCTTTCTTCAAATAAACCATCACAACATCACCAACTTTGAATGTCTTATGTCTTCTTGATCTGTCTGCATCATCTTTGTATTTCTGATTACTTTTCTCCAGCTTTTGCTTTACATCTTTATGTAACATCTTCATAAATTCTGCAAATTCCTCTACTTCAACACTTCTTTTGTCTTCACCAATAATGTCTCTCAAGTCTGATATACCTCTAGGTTGTGTGTCATGAACAATCTCAAAAGGTGTCTTTCCAGTACTTCTATTTACTAAACTGTTGTATGCAAACTCTGCTTTTGCCAACATCAAATCCCAATTGCTTGGTATGTCTCCAACTAAACATCTCAACAAGTTACCCAAAATTTTGTTTACGACCTCTATTTGTCCATCAGTCTTTGGATGAAATGTAGAACTAAATTTCAACTCAGTATTCAGCTTCTTCCAAAGCGTTTTCAAAAAATAGCTTACAAACTTACTGTCTCTGTCAGAGATGATACTTTTTGGTAATCCATGCAATCTAACAATCTCTTTGAAGAAAATATCTTCTATATGCACTGCATCTGATGTTTTCTTACATGGTATGAAATGTGTCATTTTAGAAAATCTATCCACAACAACAAATATAGAATCATTACCTCTTTCTGTCCTAGGTAAGCCAAGAACAAAATCCATGCTGATATCACTCCAAGGTTTCTCAGGAATAGTAATAGGTGTATACAAACCAGTGTTTTAACTTACTCCCTTTGCAACTTGACAAACTCCACAACTTCTTACAAATTTTTGAACATCTTTATACAACCGAGGCCAAAAGTACCTCTCCTTCAGCAAACTCAATGTTTTATCCATGCCAAAGTGTCCAGCCAATCCACTACTATGTTTCTCCTTTATCATATTAGTTCTCATTGATCATCTCGGTATACATTACTGAATACCCTTAAACAACATATCTTCCTGAATGAAATAGTCTTCATACATACTTTATTGATTTGTATTAGGTGCTCTGCACACTCTCCACTACTCTAAAAAATCTGGGTCACTTTCATACAAATTCTTCATGTCATCAAAACCAAGAACTTCAATTCTCATTTCAGTCAATAAAGATCTTCTACTTAATGCATTAGCAACTCTGTTAGAAACTCCACTCTTATGCTTAATCACAAATGTAAAGCTCTGCAAATATTCAACCCATTTCATATGTCTCTGATTTAACTTATTCTGACTACCCAAATATTGTAAAGACTTATGTTCAGTATACAACACAAATTCATTTGGCATCAAGTAATGTCTCCATTTCTTCATAGCTTGCACAATAGCATATAATTCCCGATCATAGACACAATATTTTCTCTTTGCATCATTCAACTTTTCACTAAAGAAAGAAACAGGTTTACCTTCTTGAGTCAACACAACTCCAATTACACTTCCACTTGCATCACATTCAACTTGAAATACCTTATTGAAATCAGGTAAGGCTAGCACATGTAATTCAACAACCTTCAAATTTAAAGCTTAAAAACTCTTATCAGCTCCATGTGTCTATTTGAACTCTTTTTTGTCTCCTCTCATTGTTTCAGTCATAGCATTACAAATAGAACTGAAATTTTTGATAAACTTCCTGTAAAAACTTGCCAATCCATGAAATGATCTTACCTTAGTGATATTTTCAGGTGTAGGCCGACTCAATATAGCTTCAATCTTCTCTGGATCCATCTTCAAACCATCAGCTAAAATCACAAATCCCAAATACTCAAGCTCTTCTTTCATGAAGGAACATTTCTTCAGGTTTATCATCAACTTTTCTTCTTTTATTCTCTGCAACACTTGTCTTATATGCATCAGATGTTCTTCTCTTGTCTTACTGAATATCAGAATGTCATCCAAATATACAATCACACACTTATTCAAGAATTTCTTTGGAACTTCATTCATCAGCCTCATAAATGTACTGGGTGCATTAGTTAAACCAAAAGGCATAACCAATCACTCATACAAACCTTCCTTTGTCTTGAAAGTAGTCTTCCACTCATCACCTTCTCTGATTCTAATATGATGATATCCACTTTTCAAATCAATCTTGGTAAAATAATTTTCTCCACTCAAACAATCCATTATGTCATCCATTCTTGGTATAGGAAACCTATACTTCACTGTGATCTTGTTTATTGCTCTGGAATCAGTGCACATTCTCCATTCTCTATTCTTCGTAGGTGCCAACACAGCTGGTACTGCACATGGGCTTAAACTTTCTCGGATCAAACCTTTGTTCATTAACTCATGAACTTGTCGATTAAGCTCTTCATTCTCGGTAGGTGTTAACCTATGTGGTGCTTTGTTTGGTAAAATAGCTCCAGGAATCAGATCCATACAATGACTTATATCTCTGATTGGTGGCAAACCATCTGGTACATTATCTAAAATTATCTCCTTGTACTCTGTGAGCAACTTTCCAACTTCTGTAGGAATTTCATCTTTTGTATTCTTACATGGTTTGTTAGGAATCAAGGCATAACATATATCATTTCTTTTCAAATCCTTAACAAACTGTCTACCTTTCATCAAACAAATTTTCACAGATGTACATAATTCACCAGCAGATGCTTCAACGAAAGGTAACAAAATTTGCTTCTTCCCATCAACCCAAATATAATATATATTCAACCTTCCATTATGTATGTTGGAATTATTGAAATGATGTACTAAGAGGGGAGGGGTGAATCAGTACCTCTAAATTTTTTTATGTGGTTGGCCCATTAACCTTTGTGTCATCAAATTTGTATATTCCTATCTATCTATTTATCTTTCTTTATGTATGTGAAAGCATAATATAAGTTTTTTGCATGTGTAAAAATTCAAGAAACATACATGAAAGTAAATAACACATTACACAAGATATGACATCGCAGAAAACTCCTGTTAGGAAGTAAAAAATGCGGTGGGGATGTCTACCCACAAAACTTCACTATCTATAGATAAGAAGGGAGCCGGTTAAGGCTTATAATTTGATCACTTCTGATGATCTACCCTGTTAGGAGTATTAGAGTGGAGACCTGTTAGGATCTACTTCATTTGAAGCTTTAGAAACACTGTTAAGTGTGCACTCTGTTAAGAGATTTATCAAAGAACTATTAAGTCCACCTTCTACAAAAGGATTTCTGATGTGATGCACTTGTTAGAATGCAACTACATTATAAATGTTGATCTGATAGTGTATGCAATCTCTAATTTCTGATAATAGATCCTATAAAGCTTACAATGTATATGTAATCACCTTGAGTGATTTGAATAATACCTTGTCTCTGCTCATCGGTAGCTTTGTCTATGTTCTTGATAACTGATATGATTTGTTTCTGAACTTTACTTGAATTCTCTTCTCCTTAGATGCTCTCCATGGCTACAATCATTTATCCAAGTTACTTCATGTCTTGTATTACAAATGATTGAGCATCTATTTATACTAGTTTCTAGCTCTATTCTTGATTCACGCTTTTCAGATTAACTCTAGATCCAAGGTTTACAACTTCACCTTGATTTTTAGTTAGTTATGTTTTAGATCCGTTAGGATGATTTAAAACATTTACAATATTCTTGCTTGAAGTAATGTTTTAAAATAAATAAAAAATCTAAAAATAGAATTACAATGTTTTATCTGACGTGGAAAGTCAGATCCACTTTTTGCGGGTTCTGTAACTGACTGTCGGTTCTGATGGTCGGGCTGCTCTGTCAGTCTGTCGATTTTCTTTCATTATTTGTTATGTCGGTTTTCTGCTCTGTCGGTGTCCCCTAATTGAACTGTTCATCAGGTATGCCTTTTCTGCTCTGTCGACGATGTTCTCAAAACTGTACGGTCGGATATTTGCAACTTACCTTACACTAATATTGCCTCTATGTTATAACCCAACAAACAAACATCAACCAACCAAGAAACTCATAATTTTTCACTGTTATGTACAACTTTGCATTCATGGTTTTGCAATACTCATGTTCCTTTCATATTTATACAATCTGTGAACTTAAATTTACTAATTACTCATGAGAACTTATGAAAAGGCATTACCATTGATGTATAATTAAGAATATGTAAAAGTTGCACAACTTTCAAGCTAACAAAGAAAAGAAATTGCTGATATGGTCCAAAATTTGTTTGCACGTTGAAGTAATTATTTACACATAGATGAAGGAGCATAAATGTACTTGCAACCAAGCTTCAGTCACAAATTTCAGTTGTGAAACACTGTTTGTCACTTAAAGTCTCAATCTGGAGCTCATTCAAGAAAACAAAATCATGAGAAGACAAATAATTAATGAAAATGCATATACTTGCTTTCATGGCATTGCAAAGCTTCACATATAATCAATACATTTTCAAATGACAAATTAAATCATCTTGATGGTTATATTTAACAAAAATGTCATGTTTCCCTTCCCAATGAGATGGAAAAGAAATATCAAAATATTGTAAATATTATAGGTAGCCAAAACAAAAATTTAAATAACAAAAGAATTGGAAAATGAAAAAAAAAAATATGACAGTCTATCAAATCTGATAAAATACTAGAATATTTGGCCAAAAGGTGGCCACCACTTTGCATAATCTGATTTCTTGGTCAAATCATACCAAATCCACAATCTCTCATACTTGACAAAAATCTCTTCTAAATATCCAGACAAGGCTAATAACCCCTTGCCTAACCATAACAATCGGTTATCTGACTTTTATCAGTTAGTTACAACTACAAATTTGTTGAGATTTGTTGTCTAGTTGACACTAAAGTGTCAACTTCAACAACTTACAATCATTAAGCCTTCCACCACATTATATTAATCTTTCTAAAGGTTCATAACCCTATCAAACTCCCTAAAACTCTTATATCCCCTTACAAGCCTTACTAGGCCTAAATTGCCAACATGGGCAAACTATGACTTTTGGCACTCTTAGTGCTTTTACAAGATTTTATTGGCTCTAATGGCCACATTACATTTATTATAGACCCTATAGGCCTTTAGATTCCCTTACTAGACTAGGATCAACAAAATGACCCTCATGACCCCCCTCTAGGTGCATTATAGTCTTATGATGCTATTACCCCTATTACATTGCCTTTGTAGTTTAGGCTCATTACATTAAGATGAATCAAATACAAAATGGATCATGGATCCAATTACATTCACTTTTTATATCTCATGATAATTTGTCTTTTATGAGTCTACATGACTCTCCTCTCATGCTTTTGCCAGGGTGCTCTGCACCAGTTTAGATTCTAAAGTTGTTTGAAAAGGCTTTGATGATTGTATAACATAAATTTGACCTTAAAATGCCTAGGCATCTTTTCCAATAGCTCAATATTAACCTTACTTTATCTGGTCCAGTTCTTTCACAAGTTATCACAATCTAAAGTTGCATGGTTTTTATCTTTAAAATGAAAATTTTTATCATCCTTAAGTCATCTTCAACAATGTTCTCCACCTCAAAAAAATTGTATGTCCTGGAACCCAAATTTTGGAAAGCATCTGCATTTTGATCTCAAAACACGTACCCTTAAAATTTGTTGACATACTTCAGTGAATAAAAATCAACTCTTCAGATTGGTTAATCTTGGTCTACTATTGACAATCCTGTATTTTTCTGCAAAGGACTTTATACACTATTACTCTACAAACTCTAGACATCAATCTATGCTTCTTCACCAACAAATGCTAATCCTCTTTGAGGCATTCTTGTTGCTCTGATACCAACAAGATCTAACAAATAGTTGTGATAGTCCGCAGCCAATAGAAACCTGAAAGTAACTTCAGCAAGCTAAACTTGACAACACACTAATAACTGAAACAAAGTCTAGACCATAAAAAAAATTATGGACAATACTGAAAGAACACCCAAAAAAACTAATTATTTCTTGGATCTATCTTTCTAGACATTCATTTTCCCCTATGCCAATCACACCTCTGCTATCCAGTTAAACAAAAGTTACTAACTCTCTAGGCCCAACACTTATTTTTTGAAATTCCTTGTCTACACTAAAAGAGCTTTATAGAAAACCATGAGATATTTAGAATTAGGCCAGTAGGAATAATAGTGACCGATTACATTTACTTGAAATTTTTGCCAGCCTTTTTCATAAATCAATTTTGTGCATATCTTGCAATCGTGAAATTCCATAAGATGACATCTCTCTAGGCATTTTGTCAAACTGTTCACATGCCTTGTCTATTCATTCATATTTTGGATACATTTCTACCAGAGCATTTCCACCTATAATATCTGACAAAAACCCTCTTTCCATTATGCTTTGATGGATCTCAATGCCTTGTTCCAAAGCTCCAATTTTGGCATAGGAAGCAAGGATGCTGGAAAAGGTTGTATAATTCAGCTTTACACCTACTATGCTTCCACATTTTGCATACATGTCTACCTAGGTAGTTCAGCCACAATATTTGACAAAGTTCTTCCATCCTTTACCTAAAATATATGAAAAATCCCCCCTTCCACTATGCTTTGATGGAGGACTTTGTCACGGGTTTTGAGATATGGCTTTGCAACTGCCAATTGCATTTACTTGAAAGTTTATCCGGGCAGTTACACATGTCTTGTCTATGCTTCCACATTTTCCACACATGGGCAGTTACAAATGCATCGTATATCCTTCCAAATTTTGCATACATGTCTGCCTGGGAAGTTACCCATGCTTTGTCTATGGTTTCACATTTGTCCATTATATATCCTTACAAATTTTGGAAGTATGTACCTGGGCAGATACAACCACAACATTTGACAAAATTCTTCTATCCTTTACGTATAATGTATGACAAAAAAAAACACTTCCACCATGCTTTGTTGGATTTCCTTACCCTGTTCCAAAGCATAATGACAAAGTTACAGTTTCTTAAAAGTTTCAACAGTGTATTTAATATATCATTTTTTTGCATTTTCTGCAATCATACAATTCCATTTGATGACATCTCTTTGAGCCATTCTATCAAACAGTTCACATGCCTCGTCACTGAACTAAGAAATAGCTTCCATTGTCTTTTGATGTGAAATAGGTCGGAGAAAAATGTTAAGAGAAGATTCATGTTTGTGGGTAGCAGAGATTGTGAAAACATAAAAGAATTTTATTTTAGATTCCAAAGCATACAGTGATATCATATTCAAATTTGGAAGTTCCAAAATAATTCTTTGAAAGCAACTTAAAATGTTGTTGTCTGTTTGTTGAATCTAGTTATAAATTTTATCAAACATATTCTCCAATAAAGCAATTCTAAATTTCTCTCCAAACTAAATTCAAACATGTGCATAAACAAGAGGTTGTGGATGGAAGTAATGGTCAAATTATATTTAAGAACTGCACATAAGGTATTCAGCGAGAACGAAGAAGAGAGAAAAATAAGCTTGCAGTAAGTTAAAATGGCATTGGATTTGGATGAAGAAGAAGCATTTTATGTATATATAGATTCATTGGAATCAATGAGACCCACTGGTAAAAGGCCCCATAGCCCCAAGAAAAAACCAAACCAAACTGGTTAGCAAACATGATCATTGTAAAGTATGAATAAAATTAAATATGTAGGCCATAATGAGTTTCAGAAAGAGCTCGTACCTTATATAAAATTTGTCAAGTGGAAAGTTAAATATATTATAGATTAGTGCCAAAATACATCACTAGAAACCATGACTTAGTAGACAAAATGTTCCCACAAAATTGATACAATTAACATTAGCAAGATATGTCATTGAAAATCAAAAGAAAATATGTTATTGCCCAAAATAGGTTAGCCAAAAAATGCCTCCAAATACAAACTCCATGTACAATCTCGAGCAACCATCTATGCTGCAAGCATGAACTCTGTATTGGCCGAAACCCAAGCATTAGATGAGGAGTGCAGAAAATTTCAAAAAATAAAGGAAGATTTCGGGAACCAAGAGTCCATATCGGCTGAGTCTACACTAGTAGAATTTGGCAAATAAATGACTAAGTGACTAAAACTTTTGGTCACGTGACTAAAATTTTTAGTCACATGACCAAAACTGATCATATTTGGAAAATAGATGACTAAATAAATGACCAGT